>CM030843.1:15607656-15747267 GCA_018105865.1 Metaphire vulgaris
TGTAAACTGTCATTGCTGCATTCTTACACTTTAATTACAATTTTTACTCTTGCGACACGCTGTATTGTTGTTACTACAGTGTAAGACTTTATAAAATCGTATGGGCATACAAAGTTTGCATTATTATTTTTTTTGTAGCAAGCCTTTGCTTATGACATCAGCTATAGCAGTTATGCCTGTCAGTTGTTCTCTAGTTATTTACTGCTAGTAAGCTAGTAAGTTACTGCTAGTAAGCCAGTAAGTTACTGCTGGTAAGCTAGTAAGTTACTGCTAGTAAGCTAGTAAGTTACTGCTAGTAAGCAGTGACATGAAATTTAGAGATGTGGATTTTGTTATCTTAACAATAATTATTAATTAAAAGAATTTTTCTTTAATTTTTTCCTGTCTAGGAACCTGTCCTGTTTGCTGACACAATAATGGAGAATATAAGATATGGTTGTCCTGGTGCACCAGATGTCGAGGTACATTTATTCATACCTGTTTAGTGCGAAATTGTGATCGCATATTTAAATTTTTATTGCGCCAGACTTTCCCATTTTATTCGCACTGCGATTTCCGCACATACACGGATTACATACGAATTTTATCAGCACTTTTTGAATTTTTTGAATCTATTTCACTTTTCGCTATTTCCTCATATTTGCATAGGTATACAGAGGACATACAGGGTCCGGCACCTATTGAGATGACCTTTTGGCTCAAGTCAACTGTTTTTAATGGGAAACGGGAAAATTTTGGAGAACGCTTTACGAAAAATGCCACAATTTTCCCTCAATTTTTTGCAAATATGGCCGTGCTTAGCTGCAATTTTTGGGTATATGGAAGTTTAAGCAGGAGCATAAACTGGAAATTTCCACACTTTTTCCCACAATTTTAAGAACTTTGAGTCACGCCCTTCCCCAAATCCAGCACTAAACTGGTATTACTATGCATTATGGAGAGTACTAAAATAATTAAATTCTGGCAACATACTTCAGTGATGTCATCTTTTTAATAATGCAGAAACTGATTTTCATTCTGAGATTCATTCTCATGTTTCACGTCAAGACTGCGTTTTTTATTTACCAACACTGTATTTAATTTTTTTATTTTAGTTTTTGCATCATTATCATAGAATCTGATGTAACTAGTTATTTGTTGTGCTAAATTGAATTAAAGATAGAGATAATTGTGCTCAGTGAGAGTAAAATTAGTGATAGTTATAGTGTAATTGTATTTCTAATGTTTGAACATGACCAATGCCACACTAGCATTGTTAGTGTTATTAACCCCTTAACTGCCCTTCTTAAAGACCAATGAAAGTACCTGAATTTTAGAAATAAGTTTTCCTGATTTCACTGCCAATCGTGCAATCTTTTTTATTTTGCTGATTTAAGAACACCAATAATGGATAAAAAGTTAACTTTTAAATAGAGTTTAAGAAAAATTTGTAGACTGAGTCAGTGAGATCCTACGATTCTGACTCTATGCAAACAGTTTTGTTTTCTAGTGTTTTAAGTTGTTGTATTTTTTGGGTGCTTTCTTCAGGTTATAGAAGCAGCAAAATTGGCCAATGCTCATGACTTTATCAAATCATTTCCTGATGGATATCAAACCGTCATCGGAGAACGTGGAGTGACCGTCTCTGGAGGCCAGAAGCAGCGCATCGCGATCGCCCGAGCGCTCATCAAGCGCCCTGCGATCCTCATTCTGGATGAAGCCACAAGGTGGGTTTTCTTCGAGGATATACAGTGGTGTGCAAAAGTTTGGAACCATCTTCTTTTTTGCAATTTCCTTTTTGCAATTTCTACTGTATTGCAGTGAAACTGATAAGAAAAAACAAAGCCCCAGGACTCTGCAATATCACAGCAGAAATGCTCCAAACTGGTGTGTAAACAATCAGGTGGCTACATCGGGTCGTAACAGCAGTATGGAATACCAAGAAAACACCATTAGACTGGAGAAAAGCAATTTTATTACCAATGCACAAGAAAGGATACAGAAAGGAATGCAACAATGCCAGAGGAATCAGCCTCTTAAGTTTACCAGGGAAAGTTTTCACCAGTCATGTTAAACTGAATAAAGGATACAGCAGATGAAACTCTCAGGGAAAACCAGTGTGGATTCAGGAAAGGAAGAGGATGCTCTGACCAAATCTTCATCCTTTGACAACTCATTGAGAAAAAAAACTAGAATTCAGTGAAGATTTGGCCATGTGCTTCATCAACTTTTCCCAAAGTTATGACTCTATCTGGAGAGAAGGGGTGCGGAAACTCCCGTGGAAATATGGCATACATGCCAAAATAATCAGGCTGATTGAAAATTTATACAGCACATTTTTAGCATGTATCAGAATTGACGGAGAAGAAACAGGCGGTTCAAGATCAAAACAGGATTTAAACAAGTATGTATCCTATCTCTAATACTCTTCAACATTATATTAGATTATTATCATGAGATGGATTGAAAACACGAATGGGTTGGGAACGTCTCTAAAGCCAGGAAACATAGATGATGCAGAATATGCTGATGATTCATGTCTAATAGCGGAATGCCTCTCAAGGATTGTAGAGTTAACACTGGCCTTAATAACAGAGAGTGGAAAATTTGGACTGAAAATAAACACTAATAAAACAAAAATTATGCCAATTACAAAAAGTTGGAGAATGGCCAATAGTATCACACAACAGAAAAGAAATTGAAATAGTGAAGAATTTCGTTTACTTGGGAAGTGAATTGGAAGCAAAAGGAGGCTCGGACTTGGAGATTAAACGAAAAGTAGCAATGGCAGGATCAACCTTCAACAGGCTACATGCCAATATTTTCAAAAGACGTGACATTGGAATGAATACAAAACTAAGAATTCTCAACACTTTTGTAATGCCAGTACTAATATATGGATGTGAATCTTGGACCATAAAAAGAGAATTGGAGAAAAAGATAATAGCAACAGAAAATAAATGGCTTAGAAGGATGTTAAGGATTGGATACAAAGAGCATATAACAAATGAAGAAGTTAGAGAGAGAACACTGCAACCGAGCATCATGGAAGTCATCAGAAAGAGAAGAATGAAATGAACCAGACACATATTCAACTTCATCCAGCTATCGACTTCTTCATGACTTCTCTCCCAAGTTCTCTGTCCTCTGCTATTTCTTCCAAGGTCTTTCGATGTTTTCCATCAGTTTTTCCATTGAGATTCAGCCCTGCCATGTGCAGATCCTTTTCCAATCCATCCATTCATTGTCTTTTTGGTATTCCTTTTAGATCTTTTCCCCTCTAGTTTGTAGTTGAAATTCATTTTTGGCGTCTTATTTCTTCCATCCTGAGTATGTATCCGGTCCATTTTATTCCAGCACATTTTTATCTAGAAAAAAGCACTGGATACCGTGGCATTATAGCATTCTGTTGCATGGTATTCATTTGTTTTTGAATTATGTGTTCGTGTTATTTAGTTATATCTTGATGATGCTGTTGATATCTGGATTGTTTTGCTTAGTGCTCTAGACTCTGAATCAGAGAAAGTCGTTCAAGATGCAATCGACAAAATCACGAAAGGTAAAGTTTTCTTCTTTTGCTACAATTTTTTTCAATTTTGACTCTGTTAATGGACTGAAGACCATTTCATCAACTACAGTAGAACTTCCTTATAACGTGCTTAGCGGGTACGTTAGTACATTATATGCAAGGTATGTTATATCGTTTTATACCCCATACCATCCAATATGGTAGCACATCACATGGGATTGTACATTATAGTATGTTGTAGCCGAGGATGTACTGTATTATAGCCGAGTCCATTGTATCGAAGTTCTACTGTAGTTGTAATTGCATTGCTTGTGCATTTTTAGTGTTTTTTTAATTTCAAATGTAATATATAGTCAGGGTGCAATTTGTGACCTGGAGCAGTGGGGGGGATATGTCGAGCTGGGGATGTAGTTGTTGGGAAATGTAGCAGTGGGGGAATGTAGTGGTGGGGTTGAAGCAGTATGGGGATGCAGTTGGGCAGTGGGGAAGATTCCTCCTTCCCCTACAAATTGCGCCCTGTATATAGTGCTGATGTAACTTATGTTTTTTATAACTGTTTTAAATCAAAATTCTGTTTTTAATGTGGAATTTGCATCACTTTTCGGGCTTGTTTTGGTCTTTGTAGTTAGGATTTCAATATTTTATTTATATTCTGAAATATGTTTTCTCTGAAACACGATGTGAGAAAATATTAATTTGAGCGTTTAGACTTTTGTTTCTGCCATTTGCCTGCTGTGACATTCGTGAGCTGTTTTTACGAGCTTTGTGTAAGACATGTTTTCTTGTACTGAAGGTCGTACGGTACTTGTCATCGCGCATCGTCTTAGTACTGTCAAGGACGCAGACTGCATTGCCGTTGTGTCAAACGGAAAAATAGTCGAGGTGGGAAGTCTTACTTTAGTGTGGATTTTAGATGTGTGTGTGTGTGAGTGCGTGCGTGCACTTATATGGAATAAGTGGCATATGAGCTGAAGGAACTAATCCTGTTCTTTAACAATGTGCTACACTCAACATATTAACATCTGATATGTAGGTGTGTATATGTATGTATGTATATATGTATGTATGTATATATGTATGTATGTATATATACTGACTACTGGCCTTTGAAATGAAATGCTATAGGAGAATTTTGAACATCAGATGGCAGCAGAAAATAAAGAAACACAACGTCACGAGAAGGAATTAAGAACAAAACAAACATCATGCAATCACACGTCTGGAGAAAAATATATAAATATAATTTGATGCACTTTCTTGTGGATTTCTTTGTGCATTTATACTTATACGCTTGTACCAGATTTTCTACTTTATTTATGCAGTGCATCTTTTGAGAATCAATCATAATTGTTGCCAGGATTTTTTTGCGGGACCTGAAAATTTGTTGACATTTTTGAAATTGCTTTTTTTGAGGTGAACGTTCTTAAATGGCGTAAAAAGCAGAAAACTTGATAGAGTTGTTTTCCGCCTTCTTTCTTTGAACACTGTAAAGCGGAATAGGAAAAAATTTGGGTGATTTTTTTGTATGATGTTTTTGTTTTATTTTGGCAAGTTTGAATCTTTTTAAAAGTTTCTATTTTGTTGACATTTTCTGCATAGAATTGGTCTTCCTTGGATTTTTTGCATGTCTGTAGTATTTCTGGTTTCTCAATTACTTCATCATTGTCCTGATTGTGAAATTTCTCTTGCTTCAGCTTGGTACCCACGAGGAATTGAAGCAAAGGAAGGGTTTATACTGGAAGATGATCCAAAGTCAGGAGTTGAATAGCGGAGATTCAAGTTCAGATACTTTCACTCAGGAGAATTAGAAACAACAAAGTCACTTGCGTTGCATCCATTTATGCAGGTAATTTCATGAGTACCTTATCTTGGCATTGTTCAGTAGAACTTTGTTATAGTATATGTACTTAGCAGGTCTGTAAGATTGATAATGAAGTTCTAATGTAGTTAATGGGAGCTTATGACATTATATTTTAACATTGCATAATTGTATAGTCTACTTCACTGCCATAATTTTGAAGTCTGCTACATTGCCTCTCTCTCTCTCTCTCTACAGTATTTGTATTTTGATGTCTCTGTAATTAATAATTAGATCTTTTGTAAATGAAATTGGTTTTAGATTGCTATTGGTTGATTCTTTTTATTATATTAGAACTGATGCAATACACCTGCATTCTTTTATTATTATTATTATTATTATTATTATTATTATTATTATTATTATTATTATTATTATTATTTGATTCTTTGACTTTTTGCATTTATAATAACTGTCAACTCTGGTCCCAAAACTTCATTTCTCTCAATCTCAGTTCTTGTTAGTCTCCAGGTGTTTCATTATTTCCTTATTCCTTTTTGTTCTGATTTTTAAAATGTCATAGTCTTTTAGAATTATTAGTAGACAAGAAAAGTGAGTAATCAGCCACAAAGTTTCAGAATTCTCCTGATTTTCAACAAATGCCAATGAATCCTATGTATGGCGCTTAGTTGTTAGCTGCAGCAATATCACTTTTGTTTAACTGTTTTGTGTTGTATTTGAATTTCAGCATTTTGAATCAGTGAACGAGGAGAAATGTGAAACTGGAAAAATCTGAAACTGGAAAAGTGTTTGGCTTTGTGGACTCTATGCATGAATGCATTGAAATTATGATTCAGAGAACTGTATCTTATTGATTGTGATGTGTTTCTATAGGAAATGTATTATTTCTATGCACCAGCCGATGGCGAAGCAATTGTACTATACTGTATATGTTTGATTTGCTGGGAGATTTGGGTACTTCAGCCCTTCCCAATTTATTGAGGATAACCCCAGTTGAGTTAGAAACCTTGATTTTGTTGTCGTTTTTTTGTACGGATTCTTGTTAACGTCACTTTCTAGTTCATTGTATGGATCAGATCAAATTCAATATCTTCTATGACGCCACTAAAATAATGCGCATTGGTCACTTAAAGTTGAAATAGTTGGTTGGAATCATGTTCATGTCAGAGTAGTTCATAGGTTGAATTCTGAGAACTTGGTCTGAACAAATATATATAACAGTAAGAATATCGAACAAATATATATAACAGTAAGAATATCTTTGGCTATGCCTACTCACAGGCAGGCTTGATGCTTGATATGGCTTGTACGGCCTGCCATCTGTAGGGAAATGTTAAATGTACAATTTTATCATGCATAATGCTTTGTGGTCATTAAAACTGTATGAATTGAGCATTTGTTCTTATTGACTTTTAAATTGCTCTGCTGTATTTGATACTAAACTAATTTGTACAAGAAATTTTTGAGACAATATTTCAATTAAATTTTCTAGAGTAATAACAGTAAAGTTTCATGACTTTGTCCAAAAGTGCTGTTTTGAAATGCTGAGATTCCCTGAATGTCGTGAAAATGTTTCGTCTCTTATCCTTCCTTACCTTGTGCTGATTTGTTGCATCATAATTTTATAAATTTGGTTTATGGCATATAAGTTTTTGTTCTTTTAATCAGCTTTTAGGTTTCTATTTTGTATTTGCATTTATTTTGTAAATTTACACAAATAATTTAATTTATAATACCAGAAGTGTTGAATGTTTAATGGATTGAGTTTTGATCATTTAACAGAGTCATGACATTGGTGTGAAAGGGTCCAAAAGGGAATGAAATTGGTGTTTTCAAAAGACAACAGTGTCTGACGAATTGTAGCATGGATAGAAGGGGCCCTATAGAAACGCTGCCCTGTCTGATAGAGCCTTCGTGCATTGACAGTCCCGTATCCTGAAGCAAAGTGGTATGCTGCTGCCTCTTCGCCCCATCCGACCAGGATTGGGCGACAAAACAAATGCGAAATGTGCGATGGCATTCGGTTGGGCTTGAACTCAGCTTCCGGAAGTTGCTGCTATTTCCGTCTTTTGTGAAAAGATTTTCTGCAGTCTAGGCAAGGTAAAGTTTGACATTAAAATCCTGATCAATCCAATCATAAATATTCAACAGACCAGAGTTTCTGACAAGAAACGGCTTGATTGCTATTTAGTGGAAGATTTCTAGCATTTAAGTATATCGCTGTGTAGTATATTTTGAATTTGTTAGTCTTACTAGCGATGGTGCCTTAACCACGCGTTTATAATACTGTAAGTAGAATCTGGTAAATTTTATAGCGCTTGGGGAGTAGATAGTAGTAGCTGCTTATTTTTATGCACTGTTTAAAATTTATAAGGTGAATTTTTAATTGTGAAATTCTTGTTCACGTGCCATGTATTGCTACGTCGGCTACCATGGATTTATACTCTTCTGTTTCTGACTTTCCTTATGCAGTTCGATGCTGTCTTTGCTTCTCCTTGCTTCTCCCCTAGGTTGTCTATACTCTATTCTCTGTCTTCCTCTTGCTCTTTTACCTCTATTTTTCCTGTTATAATTAGATTTTCCAACCCATCTTTTCTTATTAGATGTTCTGAAAAATTCAAGATGTTGCTTGTTTATGGGTTTTAGCAATTTTCCTTTTACACCAAAGACTTTTAGCACTTCCTCATTCGTTATTTTTCTGCCCGTGAATTTTCTGCGTACGTCTGAGAAACCACTTCTCTGCAGCTTCCAGCTTCCTTTCTGTTTTTGTCAACGTCCATGTTTCTGATCCGTATATCAGAACTGCCCACACGTACCTTTGAAGAATTCTGAGCCGTACAATCCCTCTAAATACTCCCCATCTTTTTATTACCTCCCTATCTCCCATCACTGCATACCCCTCCTTTGTTTTTATTGTACTGCCTGTATTTGACTATTTTGTTAAACTTTTACTCTACCCATTATAGTGGCATATATAATTTGTTGGGTGGTTAGCTAATTGGACGGAATTAATTATACTAATAGGATTGTGTTATTTATTTAATAAATTAAAAAATTCTAGCACTTTAGATTGCATGATTTATTTGGCTAAAGCACAGACAAAGTAATGGTTTAATTTCAATTCTGTAATCTAAAAGTTTTGAAAATTGATTTTCTAATTATTTTTGAAATTAAAATGTGCAAAAGTGTTTCATTCATTTGCCCAAGTTTGATAACAGTTGCAACAATTTATTTTTGGGTATCTCCTAAAAAGAAGGCTTTGTTATGTTTTAGATGCAGATCTTCGTTAAGACTCTCACAGGGAAAACTATAACACTCGAGGTAGAGCCTTCTGACACCATCGAAAATGTCAAGGCTAAGATTCAGGACAAAGAGGGTAAGCAATAATAGATTGTACAGGCCAGTTATAAAATATGGGGAATATTGTGTTAGTCCCTTACAGATATATATTTTTTGAAAGTTTTTTCAGCTAGTTTAGAGATGTGTTCACTGGAAACTGTTGGCAATTTGGATATACAGTGTATATATGTGTGTGTGTTTAGTTTTCACATGTTGCTATAGATTTCTCATATTCCACAATTTGAATCTTTGAGCATTTAATAGAGTTGACAGTAAATATGCATTTTGGCATTTGCACTGCTATTTCTGCAGCCACGCATGTCTTCAGTTTTTTAATTCGATCCCTTTGAGCAACTTTTATAATTTACGAGGCAGTTATTAATATGCTTCAGGTATTCCACCCGACCAGCAGCGTCTAATCTTCGCTGGCAAACAGCTTGAAGATGGCAGAACCTTGAGTGACTACAACATCCAGAAGGGTATTGAAGATATTTTGCCGGCTTCATCTAATTGTTGCAGGGTCATTTGTTGTCAATTCAATTGAGTCAACCAAAAGTTGCATCATACGGAATATTGTATGGATATTGGGTACAAAGTTAATTTCACACTGTGGTGTCTGGGCATGTAAAATGCAAAACTACGCAGCTTCTGTTGGGGGGGAGGGTCCTCTCCTAGTGGAAGCTAAACCTTGCTAATCTCTGATAAATCCAAGACAGTTTGATCCAATTATTAGATTGAGAATTGAGATTATGGTATGGAAATAAGGGTTTTGCAACAATTCTTTTACAGATGGTTGGTCTACCGACAGTAGGTCTGCTACGATACCATAACCTAACCCTAGCCATAAAACCTTAGTGGAGGCCCACCTAAACCTAGCCCAGATTTTGGGGTAGACCTATTATTGACAGACTAAAGTATAGGCGAAAAGTCTGTAGACAGGTGTGATACCAGAAATAAGCATCATTATTGTTTTGAGAGAGTTTTGGCGTGAATTACGAGATAATTGTCTTTAATTGATTCCCATATTGAAGATAAGTGTTTTGATTGTTGCATGAAGGTTGGCAAAAGTTCAGCAGAGAATCTTAATTTTAGTTTGTCCAGTCGTCAAGTTTTGCAGTGGCCTCAGAAGGCTTTTGAAGCTTATTCTTGAAGGTGCATTTCATGTTTTGAATAAAATGTCTGGTCCAATTTGTGATACGAGGGGCGCTCAATAAGTTATCTACCTGACATATAAACAATTGTGTTAAGACTGAAGTGACGCCTGTTTTAGGTTGATGCATCAGCCTGCATGTTGTAGAAATCATTTCAACCAGTGCAGTCATCAGTTGTTGGCGTAGCCGTTGTTGTAAGAAGAGGGGGGTTAGACAGCGACCTTCAGGTCATTGTCGCCTCCAAAATGTTGTCCTTGAAGGTGTTTCTTCAAGTTTCTGAACAGGAAGTAGTCTCTTGGTGCCAGGTCTGGACTGTATGACGGTTGGTTAAGTTCCTGGAATCTGCATTCCCTCAGAGCGTCCATGGTTTTCTTTGACTTGTGAACTGGTGCATTGTCATGCAGCAGCATCACACCACGGCTCAACTTGCCTCGTCGTTTTTCCTTCATGGCATCCTTCAACATGGCAAGTTGAGTTGCATAGACTTCACCAGTGATTGTGGTCTTATGCGCCATGAAATCGATCAGCAGTATTTCTTCACAGCCCCAGAACACTGTGGCCATCAGCTTTCCTGCTGATGGCTGGGTCAGAACTTCTTGGGTGGTGGTGAAGTCTAGTGTTTCCAGTGCATGGACTCCTGTATAGTTTCAGGATCACAGTGGTGGACCCACAGTTAATCGCCTGTAACTATTTGAGGGAAAAATATTTCCTTGTCAGCTTGCCACAGACCTAAATTCTCCTTTGAAAATTCAACTCGTGCTTCTTTTTGAAGAGGTGAAAGCATTCTGGCACCCATCGACTGCTGACCTTGGACATCACTAGATGATCGTGCACTATTGTGATGACAGAATCTTCTGAGACACCCAGTTCACCAGCAATCTGTGACACCTTAATTCACCTGTCCTGCATCACCAGGTCCTCCACTTTCTGGCAAACTTCTGGGGTGGTGGCATCAGCAGGCCTTCCTGTACGGGGGTCGTCTTCATGGGACTGCCTGCCCCACTTGAACTGTTTGCACCAGAATTTGACTTGATATTCTGAAGGTACTGAGTCCCCATAGACAGCCAACAGGCGTACGTGTATAACCTTCGGACCATTACCCTCCTTCAAGAGAAACTTCATGACCGATCTGTACTTCAACTGCTGTAAATCCATGATTCTGGCACCCCCTCCTTTCAACAACGGCTACGCTAACACCTGATGACCGCACTGGTTGAAATTATTACTACAACACACAGACAGATATATCAACCTAAAACAGGCATCACTTCAGTCTTAGCACAATTGTTTATATGTCAGGTAGATAACTTATTGAGTGCCCCTCGTAATGGATTCTAGGCACTGTGCTTGTTTTGTCCTATTTACAGAGTCCACTCTTCACTTGGTTCTGCGTTTGCGTGGTGGAATTATTGAGCCATCTCTTCGTCAGCTGGCCCAGAAGTACAACTGTGAAAAGATGATTTGCCGCAAGTAAGTTGTAAATTGTCCGAAATCTGTCCTGCATCAAATCCTGCCGGCACGTGTTTGAACATAATTCCTCTGCATTACGTCGCAGAGTCACTGTCTGATTGAAATGGCTATCAGAGTTGATATCCATGGTGTGTATGTGTCATTTTTAACACGGCCATCAAGATAGATTTTGCATCTCAAAGCCATTGGGGATCTGTAGAGTTTATTAATGTTTTCATGTTAATGGGCGTCAGTCAGAAGGATTGGTTACTAATTTACTTGACCTTTATCTCCTCTTGAAGGAAACAGAGTTGACCAGATGACCCTTTGTAAAGTGTGTGCTGGAGCTGAAACTGGCCCCTTAACTTGTGTGACTGGCAGACTAGTCCATAAATTAGACCCACACTGCTGTGTTACCTTAGATAGTTTACTGGTTAACATGTGTTATTTTTATTTTATAACTTTGCAAAGTTAGCATAAAATTAACATGATGTGAAAGCTGTTTGAATGAATGAATGAATGACAATGGAAGTTGTTAAGTGTGAATTAATGTGCTGTTTGTAATATTTCTTTGTGTAGATGCTCTACGAGACTTCATCCTCGTGCTACAAACTGTCGCAAAAAGAAGTGCGGCAGAACCAGCAACATTCGGCCAAAGAAGAAGTTAAAATAAACTTGTCTGCTGTCTTGTCAACTTTGCTACAGCGAACTGCTTTATGCGAGGACATTCTAAAATCCTTGTGGCTGTGCAATGATTCAATAAAATCTCTGTAAAGCATTTAATTGAATTTGTTGTTAATATTTGCTGGTGATGTACCGCTCAATTGTATTTAAAGTCCAAGGTTTGAACAGGTTTTACGCCCAAATTATAAGTGATTTACACTTTTAAAATCAATTTGCAAATTTACACATATGGTACATGTACATGTATGTGCTGATGTTTGATGATATGAGGGATTGGTTTGTTTAATTGATGGCAAATGCCACATTTTGTAGAGTATCCTATACTGTGTAATTTGAGGGAAGGCTCTAAAATGTATACAGTAATTGTGTTGAGCTTCATGCCATATTACTAAAACTAAAAACCAGTTTAGTATTAAGAAACTACAGTGTACCACAGTCCCTAGTATAGGATTACTGTACTAAATTCCAAAACACATGCACTGCACTGTATAAATTCTACATGTTTTTCCAAGAGATGATACAATTTCCAAACTGAGATCTGTCTGTTTAAACACGCTATAGAAATCGTCCACTCACCGACTTATATTTAATTCTACTTTATTAAATTGAAGATTCAATATTTCTCAGTTCTTGGCCTCTTCCAGGGCGTCTTACAAGCTCACCTATTCAGCAATTAAATTAATTTTGTAGAAAAATAAACAATCATTCGAGGAGAATCTACTAGATTCTACGGGTCATATGGCTGGTGATCCGTAGAAATGTGACTTGTCATGTGCTTTGAGTCTTTGACAATAATTACTTCCAATTATAATTATTAGTTCCGTGTCTACAGCCTGCAGGTGATTTAAAGTACCGTTAGTCGTGCCTTTTGATGCCTCAAACTCTGCTTTTGACCGATTCGCCGTCATGATTCGCTGTCAAGGCGAGTGAATTTTTACACTAATTTAATGTTACTATTGAATTCTATGGCGTTTTACTAAGCTTATATTTAATTCGTTCTGTTTTAAATATGTTTCATAGTTTTAAAATAGCGTGATGATGATTTATACAGTGCTGGGATATTATTTTGCCCAGAAGCAGTAGTTCTGTAATAGATCAGTAAGGAGGTGAGTGGACAGAAGAATTTTATAGCCCTTTTTAAAAGCCAGGCAGACATACATACATAGATACAGACAGAAGAAGATAGACAGACAGAAGAAGAAGATCTTCTAGATCTGACAAATAGAATCCATACAGAAAGTGAATGATTTGGCTTAAAGACTAATCACAGTAAAACAAAGTGTTTAACAAATGGGAAAAACATTGAACTTATTGCTGAACGATGAGAAGCTGGAACTGGCCACCAGCTTCAAGTACTTTAAAGGAGGTATCATGTGAGAAGATGGTAAAAGTAGTAGAGATGTCGTCACCCATAGAATTGGATTGCTGCAGTTGTAAGTGGAGTGCATCATCATCTCATCGTAATCGCTGTTGTCGTTGTAATCATATAGGCAGGGTGGCAGTTGCAATTGCCTTCAAAATAGTCTGTTCTGACCACAGTTACATGCCACGAATTCGGAGCAGAGGGAGATAAAAACTATGTTTGAATGACATTAAAAACCTGCAGGACACAAACTTGAGCGTGGAGGACATTGTGTATAAAGTAAAGTAAATTGAAGTTTTCCCATGCTTGGATTTGAGCACTGGGACTGGCGCTGATCTCCAGTCTCTTAGGCATGCAGTGACACAGATGGCTTACACCATTAGGTTGCCAACCATATGTCTAGGCCCCCACGATTTACCTCGCAGCAAATGCTGCATATCAATTTTGATGTTACAACCGCCTTTAAGAGAGTAAAGCTGAGTTGACCTTGGGGCTCCTATGGGGCTGAACCCGTTCGTCAGCATGCCTGCCCAGCATGTAACCACTTCTTCCATCTTCCAGCCCCTACACTGTTTATGCATCCTATAAAAAAAGACAGGAGTGGAGAATTTGTTCTGACCCCACTGGCTTATCTATTCTCTTAACAGTTTGTAATGTACCCAGTACTGGTTCCATGTAAGCAAAATGTAAATGTGCTTGTTCTGAAATTTGTGCAGTTAATATTTAATAGTCTTTGTATTTTTTATATGATTTAAACACATAATTATGATGAGGTATAACGGTTTTAATTTTGGTGTCTTGCAAAAAAACTAAAATCTATTGGTCGATTTTGGGGCTATTTTTGGGCTATAGTTGGCCTGCTTCTGGTTGTCGCTGGAATCAGTCTTTTCGACCGCCACACCTCAATGGCCAGACTGCTACACGGTGTCCGGAGTGATTCGCCTTCCATATGCCGAGATTAACGAACCATTTACGGGGTACTTTGAAGGGAAAAAGAACAGGAGTCGAGTTGATTATTATGGAGGTGAGTAATGAGTCTGTCACCAGGTGGCAGCACTGTTTCATCAGATTATAGGGAAGATAGATTTGGCTGTTGTATTTGAAATTTGAACATCTGAAATCTATTGATATTGTGATTTGATAGAATTGTATTTGATAGAATTTTTGATCATTCCTTTCCAAAATAACATTGTAGAGGTTTCCTGCAGTTGGAAATTTCCTGTTATAATTTTGATGCTTAGATTTAGTTCAGACATATCAGATCGGAGGTGATGGGGCGAAGAGTTTTGTGAAAGCTACAAAGTTGCTCCGATGACTACGGAGGAAGTCGTCAATGTTAAAAATGTTTCCTCGTGAATGGGACTAAGGAAGGTCCTGTTACCCCTCAGAACCTTTTACCAGATATGACAGGATTCCAGGTAACAAGAGACTTTTTCATCAATCAATCAATCAATCAATCAATCAATCAATCAATCAATCAATCAATCAATCAATCAATCAATCAATCAATCTATCTATCTATCTATCAATCTATCAATTAACCAACCTATCTATCTATCTATCTATCTATCTTTCAATTAATCAATAAAAGGAGTCTATTGCACTGTTTTCACAATGTCCAGGGCATCAGCTGATGGTGCACCAAGCCAATCGGAATTAGAACCAGGTCAAGCCTGAAAAATCAGTAAGATTAGCGGGGGAGCAATCGAAGGGATATGCCAAACCAAACAGGTGCACTTTAAGACTAGATCTAAAAGATGATAATGTGCTGCTTATATGAAGTGATGCTGTTAATGAATCCCAGAACCTGGGGCCACACATAGAGAAACAACTAGTGTCAATGACTGTATGAGAATGAAGAACAACAAATGAATGTCCAGTTTAATATCATGTTCCTTATCCCATTCCATGGAGTATCATGTCCCATATTCCATATCATGGAATATCATGACCTGTATTCCATTCCATGGAGTATTATGTCCCGTATTCCAATCCAAGGAGTATCGTGTTCCGTGTTGCATTACCAAATCGTTTTCCAGATATTCTGCGTGGAATATTTGACCCTCTTTACGATGGTTGTGATGATAGTGTTTCTGGTTGTTTTTGGTTGTTTTTTGGTAATGAAACAAGAAATTTGTTTGTCTTTTCAAATACAGAAATAATACTGGTTTGTCTTGTAGTTGATTGGCCACAAGCTGATTAATGCAAGAAACTGTTCGTTATGGCAAAATGTGACGAAATTTTGGCAGAAGAAAAAACGTCTACAACATGTTTCTGAGCATCGACAAAAATGAACCAGTGCGCTATGAAATGATTGGTTCTGACTCCTTGCTTGGCTCTCATTACGACAGATACTACATTGATTACACTGCTTACGTAGCATTACCCTCATTGCCTGATAAGATCTTCAAGACACCAGAAAGTAAGATTATGCTTAGTGGTCATTCATTAACTTAAAACTTGTAACAGAATGGAAAAATTATTTAAACTTATTGAACAACATTACCTGTTTGCAACTGATTTTTTGTATTAATAATGTTAAATGCTGGCTACGAGAACTTGTGATGATTTCAATTTGGATATGTATTGTTGCCAATTCCGTTGTCCTATCTAGCTTTTCCAATATCTTCCGTTAGATTTGACGTGTGGAAGTTTTCCGGGCCCGGGTGCCGACAGAAATTGTTTGTCGATGAATCCAATTCGCGAATACGTCCATCAGCATGACCCTAGCTGTCACGTTGATGACTTGTTTCAATCGTTTAAAGAAAAGCACGGAAAAGATTACGCCAACGAAACAGAACATGACAGGAGGAAGCATGTCTTTTCACAACAATCTGAGGTGAGTGCCTGATGACTTTATAAAAGTATTTGAGTTTTATTTTATTTAGCCTTCATAGTTTTTAGTCAGGACAGTCAAACCTGTCTAAATTCAGTTCCAGAGTGAGTTTACAGATGCCTGTTAAAAGTATCTGATTTGATTCATGCCACACTGTTTTGAATTTACTTTTTGAAAGCAATATTTCAGTTAAGTCTTTCATCTGTTTTAGCTGTCAGATACTTTTGCTTTGTTTCTGTAGAAAATCCCTAGTGTGAGATTTGCTTTTCTAGATACCATGACTGTATGTGAACTTAACAGTTTCTTAAAATTACAATGCTTGAGTGAGAAAGTTACTTGGATTCTGTGTAGGGCTGTCAATGTTTTTAAAACCTGCCCGGATACCTGGATACCCAAATTAGCATAGTCTCCACTGTGGCCTCTTGTCTCTACACCCAACTAAGTAACCACACTTTCCCTCTGGTCACTGCAATTAATGATTATATTAGGGATTAGAGGGCGAGTGGGGACATAATGGTGTCACACTTCCCTCCTATGGTTGCTGCAACTTATGATTCTGTCATTAGTTGCAGTGACCAGAGGGAGAGTTTGACATAAGGGTCCTGTTTCCACAGGTACATTTACACAATTTTACTGCCTGGGTAATAGGATGCCAATGGGTATGTTCCCGGGTACCCATTGCCACCCCTCATATTGTGTATGGTTATGTTTGTAGCTATGCAGAATCTGTGGTCAACACTATAATATTATTTGCAATATTCCAACTTTAGTAGACTGCATTCAACTTCACTTATTCTTTTGTATGATGGAATTTCTAACCGAATGTTTCACGTTGAATTAAAACAGGTTCATCCATTCAAAGAATCGAGCTGCTCTTGGTTACATGCTGGCCGTGAATCACATGGCGGACTTCACGGAGGAGGAGATGAGGATGGTCAGAGGACGTTTTCCAGCTACCGGAAACAATGGAGGCATTCCATTCGATAAGTCCAAGTATATTGGCAAAAATCTTCCAGATTACATTGATTGGCGACTTTCAGGCAAGATATCATGTGGACAATGTTTCTTTGCATGACATTTTAGATATTAGAGTACATTGGCCACAGAAGCAGGCAACCAATCTAATACATATTGGCTAGGATGCATGCACCTCATAAGTGCATATGTATAGGTATCCTTGTGGATACCTATACATTCCATTGCTATTTTAAAAATTGCATCCAGTATAACAATGAATAGTGTCCCTTGTTAAGTGCTCTTGACTTTAACCTTCACTATGCTTACTGTGTTTTATAAATTGTCTTAAATAATAATAATAATAATAGTAATAGTAATAATAATAATAATAATAATAATAATAATAATAATAATAATAGTGTTGGAAACAGGATGCATTCCTACCTCATTCCTGCATTTGTATTTAAACTTTCTGACAATTCAGATCAGGTTTTTATTTGTTTTTGTGTTAAGCCTCTAAAGTCATTTCTGTAAACTGTATTATTCTGACTCTAAATAAACATTGGACTGCAGATTCCATTGTGTCTAATTATTAAGTGCATGAAGATTGCAATTGTCATTATAATTTCACGTACGATTGGCCGTCAGTCTTGTGCTTGTAGAATTTAATTCTTACTAAAATTTCAAATTAGACTATAACTTTGTCCTATTTAAGTGATTTTGTTTCCATACGAATTCTATTTGGAGTTTTTAGACTAATGCTATTCTTTGATGGGTTGGTCAGGTGCTGTTACTCCAGTCAAAGACCAAGCCATCTGTGGATCTTGCTGGAGCTTTGGTACAACTGGAACCATAGAAGGAGCGTACTTTCTTAAGGTTGGAAAAACTGAATTAATTAATGTTTTCATTATGAAGACCATAAGTACCTAATATAGGTACCTACTAGAGGATAAGAGGGCAAAGAATGAGATTACACAGAAAGACCATAATATGAATGAATGTATTGGTGAATCAGAGTGGTTCTCACACAGGGCAGATCCGACTGACTGAGTGGAGTCTAACTTTAGTATTGATTACAAGTCTTTGTGTTTCCTTTGCAGTTACAGTTGAATGTTGTTGGTGACTCTGGTACAGCTCTACTAGAGTTTGTTAAGAATGTTAGGGTGAAAATTGTAGTGAAATTGTTAGCATGAGCGAATACTTGTTTGAATTCACTGCCTTTATGAGATGCATTAAATTGAAACATTGGCTAATGGTCTAGATGGTCTCTTTTTAGGTAATTATTTTCTTAAGATAATGGTATTGTAACCAAATTCATCATTTCATGGATACTTGACAATTGGGTCCGGTCTATTAGATCAGGGCTTCTCACACTTTTCACCTTTGTGGACCGGCATACAATTTTTCATATGCACCTGGGACCGGTGCCATTAAAAATTTTTTATCCCTAGTAATTTGGATTTTTAAAATTTTTTATATCACCTCAATATACATCTTAATATTAGTTTTATGGTAATTGTGTGTGTGTGTTTTAGAATCTTGTTTTCAAACAATTTTAAACAATCCTCAAAGGAAAAAACATTTAACTCTTTTTCTCATTTTTCTCAATTCCAATTTCGAACCTGCAAAGAAACTTTTTTCTCACTTTTCTCGAATCACGGTACGGACCGGCAAAGAAGGGCTCGTGGACCGGCACCGGTCCATGGATCGCAGTTTGAGAAGCACTGTATTACATAACGGACGTAAAGGTCACGGGACATTTAGGTCTCGCACCAGTCATGAGTATTTAGATAAGTATCAATGATTATTACATTGAATAAAAGTGGAAGTCTTCTGACTGTTTAGACTTATTATTTAGATAACTATGAAAGATTAATGCATCAAATATAAGGAGTCATGAGTATTGAGATAAGTATAAATGCTTATTATATTTATATACACATGACTTTATATTATATGTATCAGTCTTCAATACTTATCTAAATAATAAGTCTAAATACTAAGAATACTTCTATTTTTATTAGATGTACATACCATAATGGCTTTGATACTTATCTAAATTCTCATAACTGGTGCATGACCTAATTATTTCATGATTTAAACATCCTGTTATAATATATTAATGTCTGTTAACTAAATGTTCATTACCTAATTTGCAGGATCTAATTGTCCTGCCCTGGATTTCACAGCCATGATCCATCCATGACATTTTATGTGACTTATGCCATTGCTGGATATGCCATGGCTGCTTCCTTGAAAAAATGCAATATTCATGAAATTTGCTGGTTTTTCATAATTGTGAGCATTTTAAAAATAACTTTTGTCGTGTTTTTATAAAGCTTGAACACATTGGTAGCTGTAAGATGACCATTTTATCTGCTGTACATATAAGAAATTCATCAAGTTGTTTACATTTCCCTCTGAGTATTTCACAATGGACCTATATAAATTGTTATTTACATGTCTGAAATTAACCTAGTGCATTTTTCACGCATATATAGTCTTAGTTTAATTTCCGGCATAGAATAACGACAGCCTTCTCATACAGAATATTAATCTGTCTTTAGTTTTTGGCGTTGTAGGAAGGAAATGACTCAGACACCGACCTCTGATGTTTATTTTGCCTTTTGCCTCTTCGTAGACTGGTGAACTGGTCAGACTTTCACAGCAGGAGTTGATGGACTGCAGTTGGGGAGAGGGTAATAACGCGCTTTGCGATGGGGGAGAGGACTTTCGTGCCTACAACTGGATCATGAAGCACGGTTTGGCTTCGGAGGAGGCTTATGGGCCTTACCTTGCACAGGTGAACTTCAAAATCCTTTCCTCTTCAGTTGACATTTATTGATTGATAAAGAACTTGGTATGTACAAAATTTATGAACATACAGTCCCTATATCTTATAGTATTGGTACATGCATATTACAGGCTTGCATGTACTGATGCATATTGCCTTATGCAGAACACCTTGAAAATTGTCTTTAAAATGTACTTTAAAAAAATATAAATTGAAAGTTATATTTCAAAGTTTCAATTCACACCTCTATTCGTTTTGAGTAATTATGAGTCTTGTTCTTGTTCTTGTTATTCTAAGAGATTGATTTTGTTTTGGTCAATGTTTGATGTTGCATTGGGCCCTCATTTTTTTCGACATTGTGACTGTGAAGATGACAAACCCACTTTCAAATACCTAATGGGAATTATAATTAATTGCAAAACTTTTGTGCATTTGCAAGACATTACTAATTCATACTGTGTAGTTCTTTTGTCTTCCTAAGGACTTTAATATTATGTTATGTTAATTGGACAATTTATATAGCGCTGTAGCATAGTTAAAAATACCAAAGTCGTAAGCGCTTTGACAACGCTGACATGTCAATGAAGGTAAGAAGGCGGCAAACATTATGTATTAACATGGTTCCCCTGTTTGTGCATTACCGGTAGTGTAGTTGTTGCATAAAGGGCATATTGTGTCACTAATGGTGACTTCAGGCTGCCTTGCAATTTATCGGGACCTCTGTTTGGGTGATGTTGGTTTTATAGCTGTTACTTTTCAAAGAAAATTGAAAGCCACACAACTCTGTGATTTATTTGACAAATATTGTAATCTTGATATGAATTGCTGAATTAGATGTTCAAATTTTGGGGAAGATGTTGATCTTTTACAAAGTTTAGGAATTGGTGATCTTGATTTTATACTGTCAGGACTCAATATCTTTCCTAGTTAATTGGAAAAGAAAATTACAGCAGTGATTTTAATTTTGAAAATTAATGGATATTTGATTTCTTCAGGATGGTTTATGTCACTCCAGGATGTGAAACCAACGGCCTTTCGTGAAGTCATTTGTCAACGTCACTGGGTGACATTGAGGCTCTGAAGATGGCAGTCGCCAACCACGGACCGATCTCTGTCGGGATTGACGCCTCTCATCGCAGCCTTTCCTTCTATTCCAATGGTGTCTATTATGAGCCCAAATGTGGTAAATACTGGTTTATATATATATATATATATATATATATATATATGCATGCATACGACAATCAATCAACTAAACTTCTATGGTGCTGTTATCATAAGGCCTAGGACATCGGCCGATGGCGCACAAATCCAATCTCAAGTGGAAAAACAGGAACTACTGTTGTCACTCTGTTAAATGGTGCACCGTTGAGTTCGGCAGTGTCTGTGAGATTTAGTTACTGTCAGAATTACTACAGAGCCAACACCTTTTGATATCGATTCAAGCAACTTGAACAGAGCCTTGAATGTGATCATGTCTATATCTGACTGCTCTTGGAAAATTGACAATCTCTAACCGGGAACTGTGTTAATTTTAACTATTTGATTGAAATGCAAATGTTGAGGGCAATTATTCGACCTGTGCCCACTGCATTACTAGAATGGCACCGCTGAAGTTATTGATTTTATTTTATTCATGAACCATACAACGCCGTTGTGAAAGTAGTCGGGTGCCATTGTGTCGTTGCAGGGAGTAAACTTGAACAGCTGGACCACGCTGTTCTCGCAGTTGGCTACGGAGTTTTTCAGGGAGAAGCGTTCTGGCTCGTGAAGAACTCGTGGTCGACCTACTGGGGTAACGACGGTTACGTTCTCATGTCCCAGAAGAACAACAATTGTGGTGTAGCAACAGCGGCAACATACGTTGTCATGTGAAGGGCAACACCAGCGTTCGTTAAGATGCTCACCTGATGTTAATTGAGAGTTGCAGCACACATAGCAATTATGCATTATATTGGATTATTTTTCAAAAGAAATATTTTCATTTTTACGTAAATGCTTTCTGATTCATGGAAAACCGTCGATGTATAACGATGTCAGATAATGTTCTTTTATTGATTAATTAATTATCGTTTATGTTACTTCGAGCCTTTAATTTCTATGTTGTAATTTTTTTTATTTGTAAATTTATGTATTTTTGTGTAAGAAATCAATTGTTCAAATAAAAAGTATGTTGGTAATAATTATGCATTTTAGTAGCACCAGTTTTCATTAGTGTAGCCGCGAGGGGTGCACGGAGCAACCCTTCCTATTCGGGTTGGGACCGGTTGTGGAATTTGTGCAAAGCCGATGTGAAAATTTTTCCAAAGTGGGATTGCCTCAAGGCCTTTATATGGTCTGTGGAATTGTTCAAAGATCAATATTTGAATCTATTCAAATATTCGGGTTTTCTGTGGTTGAGGCTTCGTCTGAGAGTGAGACGCACATCCTACCTCTAGTCTGATTTTCGCTAGGTGGCCCTGCTGCTCTTTGGAATATGAAAGAAAAACTTTAATGGTTGCGTTCAGATTAGAATCTTGCAGAGGCACACCAATTCATTCATTCCCAGGGGTTGTGAACCTATTTTCAATGAAACAGGGTGGTGCCGGTTTTATTGGTCCACCATGTAGATTATAATTACAGAAGATGGCGATTTAAACCTGCTCTGCTTCTGACTGTCACTGACCATGATGCATTGTTGGATCGTTTCAATGTGTCTTCATGTTTACATTTCATTATTTTTCATCCCTAAATTCGTTCGAATTTTATTTTGGTTGTTCTTTGAACTTCTTGAAGTTTCTCAATAACAGATTAACTTAATTTATCTAATTTTTCTTTCTGGATTTTGATAACGATTATGCATTTCCACGGCATCCTTTACAATACTTATTTATATTCATCATTCGACGGTACTCAGAATCCGTTAGACCTAATATTGCATGTATTCGACGCGTTTGACTCCATGAGCTTAGCCTCCCTCTTCACCCCTAATACGTGAAACCAAAACTCAGGGGGATTTCCCCCTAGCTTTTTTAGGAAGCATCTGCTTCCTTCTCCCCTCTGTGGGCGACCCTGAATTCCACGACCAGTCACCAGTGTTTAATCTAGACTCCTGGACTCCGGGGGGGGGGAAACTGAAAATCCGGGGGAATTCTGCTAGGGGGCTGGTGTTAGTTGATGTAGTATGTCAAAATTTCCGGGGAATTTGAAATTTCCGAGGGGGGAAGGGCAATTTTCCCCTCCGGAAACGGCCTAGATTAAACCCTGCGAGTCACAGCCAATGATCAACGTATGAGAACGACGCAGACTTACTTACGTTTACACTTGAGTATATTATTACAGTGGTTCTCAACCCGTGGGCCGCGGCCCAAAGGTGGGCCGCAAGATTGAGTCTTGTGGCCCACGCTGAAGTCTCAAAGACAAAAGAGAAGTTAATAAATCAAATAGGGGCCTAATCCAAATTTTTACGCATTTTATTAGTGTACTAGCTGCTAACCCGTCAAAAATGACGGGGGAGATTGGCTGTTTTACCACCCGATTTTGTGCAAATGCAATAGCATTTTGCGCCATTAATTGTCCTTAAGTCGTCGCCTTTACCTTCAACCGAGTTAGCGCCCATTATTAGTGTATTGTCATTGTATCTAAAAACGTTTTAGTCACATTATACATTATATATTGCAAAAGCTAAGCTCTTGTTTATCATTATCAAATTGAAGATAAGCCTATTTTGCATAAGCTGTACTTGCCTTCTGTGTTTTATTTTTTAACCATGCCATTAAATGTGCTGTTACGCTGTAACCTACTTTATTTAATATTAAATGACAACAAATGGATAAATACATCGATTTAAAATTCATCCAATCTTTTTTGGTATTTTTGGTACTTTGGCTTTTGCATAGAAATCAGAGAGAGAGAGAGAGAGAGAGAGAGAGAGAGAGAGAGAGAGAGAGAGAGAGAGAGAGAGAGAGAGAGAGAGAGAGAGAGAGAGAGAGAGAGAGAGAGAAAGAGAGAGAGAGAGAGAGAGAGAGAGAGAGAGAGAGAGAGAGAGAGAGAGAGACGAGTGGTTGGAGTCCGGCCATTACAGAGTGTATGCATTCAACGCCCAACCATATATATTGTTGATCCTTGGCGGGGTTTAATTTAATCAGTCTGCTGGAGAACATCCAACCTCGAAGAAATGAAATCTGATCGTCAACTGATTTAGTCAGTCCTCAGTATAGAGATCGAGGACTGCGTCTGTAGAGGCGAATGTCGTCAGCACTGCCAACCAAACTTGAAGATCGAATATAATGATAACGAGATTTCTAGTGGTTTTGGAGGCTAATATAGCCAGTGTGAAAACCGCCGTAATCATTATTGCACTGCAAGCAGGGTGCGATTTATTTGTCACTTCGATTAGGTATCTTGGAATTAACATTATTGTTGCAACGAGATTCCAGTGCACTTACCAGCATGTAAAGCTAGAATAATTGAAAATCCTTAGATGATGCCGACATCTATAGAGGTAAATGAGGATGTTCTGATCGAAGGACACAGAGGCGTAGCGAGGGTATCCGGCGCCCGGCGGCAAAGTGTACCGTTGGCGCCCTTAACACTGCTGAAGAGCCAAAAAGCTCGTCACATCGTTCACGGCGCCCCTGTTCATATAGTGCTGACGAGCAAAAAAAGGTCGTCGCGCATGTTTCTTCTTCTTTATCATGCATTTCACTTACCCACATACCCAATTTTGGCGCCTCCTCACCTCGGCGCCCGGGAGCATATGCCCCCTACCCCTTAGCTACGCCTCTGGAAGGACACGTGCACACTTTGAGGGACTGTCCATTAATTATGTCAACAATATTCGCCATTTACCCGCTTATTAAATTTAGCTAGACACGATAAAGGCGTAGTTAATATTATAAGAGCGGTATTGTCCCATTTGCATGCATTTCTGAGTGAAATAATGAAACGAATTTGAAAATCGGTTGACATCTGCCAAAGTTATGAACACATATGCAGTGACATGTTTTTTTTAATATTTCTGCCACAGTGTAATTATAATGTATACACTTGTATAAACTCTTTCGAGGAGAATGTACCGGATTCTACGAGTCACCTGGCTGATCATCCGTTGAAATGTGACTTGTCATGTGCTTTGACGATTATCAATTCCAATTAGATCCGTGTCTTCTGACTATTTAATGTCTCGTTAATCGTCGCTTGAGGCGTCTTAAGTTCTGCTTTTGACGGATTCGCCGTCATGATTCGCTTTCAAGGCGAGTGAATTTAAGACTAACTTTAATGTTGATTTCAAATCCTAAGGTTTTTATAGTCAACTTATTATTACTTCCTTTTGTACTAAGTATTTCATAATTTGAAATTAATGCGATGGTGTTCATGATTTATACTGAGATTTTGCTTTATTTTGCTCAAAAGCACTAATTCTATAATTAATGGATAAATCAATAAGTCGGCGAGTCGATAATAGAATATTTACAACGTCTTTTTGCATCTGGCTTTTGTAGGCGATCATTTCAAGCCTAATCGGATTCTATTTTCTGAATCCATTCGATTATGCATAACATGGTGAAGTTTCTGCATGTGAATTTAACCGATGAAATAGATGTGATTGCCTCGAGAAAGTGAGTGCGTGAGTGAGAGAAAGAAAGAAACATAGATAGATAGATAGATAGATAGATAGATAGATAGATAGATAGATAGATAGATAGATAGATAGATAGATAGATAGATAGATAGATAGATAGATAGATAGATAGACAGATAGATAGAGAAAGAGAGAGAGGCGGTAGCAAGAGATATTAGGCGCGGGTGAGAGAAAGAGTGGGTAAGGTGAAAGAGTAAGAGAGTGAGAGAGCAGAGGCGTAAATAGGTATTTGGCGCCCATGGCTGGGGGTCAGAAAATTAAATTAGCATGTTAACAAATCGTTGCTGACATTTTATTCGACATGATTAAATCTGCAGATGAACTTTTTCTGCTTTTACCCATGGCATCTGCCCTACCTGTCATACCTGCCTTGGTAAGGACAGCCAGTGAATCATTCTACACATCGATTAATGCAGTAGAACAAAGTGCGGAAAAGCTGGTCATTTTGAGCATTTTAGTCAAGAGTGGTTACTGGCCATTCCTAGCTTCTCACTCTTAAGTGAAATGCTCAAGTCATGTCGTATGTTTATCTGTCTCGTGTTCATATATGTCTCTGGGTTCATCTGACGTGTGTTTTACTGTCTGAGTTCAAGTGTCGCGTGACTTCAAAGTAATCATCACTTTCACCTGAGGATTGAGTTGAATCTGATTCATCACTTTCAAATACAACTGTAAATGCCTTAAATTTTCGTAACAGCGTTAATCGTGCGATCAATTTTCTAAATCTCGCTTTAATCGCGGTTTTAACGCATAGGCCTACGTTGCATGGCGTCGGACACGCGGGACAAAGTACTCGTATAGCCTCATAATTTATTTTACTTAAACGTAAGCGTTTTCAAAATAATAAAGAATTCGAAAATTTCGACTCTAGACACAATCTAGTTTGTTGACATTTGTTGGGAACAGAGAAACCCGCTTCTTGCTAGCAGAAAACTGCTAAAACTTAGCTTTTACTTGTAGGTACAAAATCCCAGCTCAAGACATTTGACTTTATCAACTCTATTAAACTTGGGGACTCGACTAATTCTGTAAGCACTACTGCATGGGATCTAGTAGTTTTTAACTCTACACTTTATTTCACGGTTTCACCAATCATGCAAATACCGTATGTAAAGTAGCTAACTATCACAGTGATTTGTATAGTATTGTGAAATCTCAAAATAAACCAGCACTAATGCTTTTACAAATGCCTTAGTGTCTAGTCGTCATGGTTACTGCAGCACCCTTCTTTCTGGCATCTCTAATTCAGCCTGGACTCCAATGAGTTCAAAATTTACTGGCTCGGGTAGTTATCAAAAACCCCAAACGTGAGCACATAATCTCCCGGTTGTAAGGGTCTCCACTGGCTTCCAATTAAAGAAAGGACGGTCTTTAAAATCTGCCTTTTGGTATACAAAACACTTTATTACAATGAGCCTAGCTGCTTCCTTTCAAAATTTTCGGCACAAAAACTCGATTAGATCCTCATCTGCATTAGTTCTTTCCATCTCTCGCACTCGTGCAGTTCTTGGCACTCGTGCTTTCTTAGTGGCGGCCCAAGAACCCTGGAACTCATTGCCTCAGGTTGTACGCATTGCGAATTCATTATAAATTTTTAGAACAAGATTAAGACCTGTCTTTTTGACCTGGCTTATCCTCCATAGACTGTCACCCGTTTGTCCGTCCGGATGTCCTTTAATTGACATGGATCTTTAAATGGTTTTGATTTGATGTGCTATTGGCTGATGCTACTAAGCAATTATGAAGTGGCGCAATAGAAGTTAAAGATTAGATTAAATTAGATTAGCAATGTCGCCCGCCTCAGAAAAAAGTCGCTCACAGAACTGACTTGGACATTTCGTGGTCACAATTGCAGTACTCTAGTAACTGGCTATTAATTTAAAATTGCGAATTAATAAAGGTATCGAACTTCACAAAACGAAAACGTTGCTGTCGGTTTTATTTATAAACTAGCTGTTTTCTCGTATAAGATAAGATGGGAGAGAGTGTCTACTTCATACCCTGTTTTATTGCAAAAGTTTAAATTATTACAAATCAAACTTTCTAAAATCTGAAAATGTTAAGTAAATGCGTGATTATCATTTAAAATTTGTCCTACGGCCTCACAGGCTGGTCTTGACCCCACCACAGGGGTGCACACCACAACGGAACCTACGACCACGGTTTGGGCCTACGACTTCAAAAGAGATCTGGTCTCCCATGGGGGTTGCGCCCCTAGTGAGTCCTACAGACTCTTTTGGGCATACGGTCAGGGGTTAAATTGAACCGGATCTCCCATCCGGGACGTCGAGATCCGAGAGGCTGGCATGAGATCCGGAACGTTTGGCATGAGATCCGGAACGTACTTTTGAAGATCCGATACGTATTTTGCTGTCAGCTGATAGGCAATAGAAAGTACCCAATACAGCAATACTGCTACAGGCTACAGCTATATGATGATGATGACATTTTCTTTTCGACTATTCAAAAAATCGATCAAACGAATCTTAATCAATTAAAATGTTAACGATTAATCGATTAATTAGGGTTTGGGTTAGGGTTTAAAATGAATAAAACAAGTTGTGAAGAAACTTTGTGGCCGGAGGGAAAATAAGAAGATCCGGCACCTCTGAAAAAGTAATTTAACCAGTGATGTCAATCCTTGTCCTGGTCCTTGTCCTTAAGGACCAATTTGAAGCCCTTGTCCTCGTCCTTGGGGAGTCAGTCCTCGTCCTTATCCTCGTCCTCGAGGGGTCGGTCCTCGTCCTTATCCTCGTCCTCGCAGATCGGTCCTTGACCTGGTTCTTGTAAGGACCAAATTACTTGTATATCATTTTCAATTGTACTGATAACTAGGTTCCAAGGTAAGAGTAGTATGTGGATTTATATTTACATGCTTGCTTTAAGTTACTCTAAAAATGTAGCCATTGCTTCCTTTATAATACCAGTTGAGGAGTTTCCTTTATAATATCAGTTGAGGAGTTGATTCGTAAGCAAAATTCTTTGTTTCCCTGCGACGACGGCTCCAGTTTAACGAGTGTTTTCGCAGAGTGGTCTCATAATAATTAGACCTCATCGTGCGCGCATGACTGATCAGCTGCAGGAAACACTTGTTTATTTGAAATACAACATTGCTGTTGACTAGATTATGTTTTACAACATTCTTCTTTTGCTTGTCTAATTTTGTGATTCGAATTGAAATTGTCTTTGGTTTTTTTCCTTTCTGACTTTTTTGTCTGACAGAGGTCGGTCCTTGTCCTTGCCCTTGATCCTTGTCCTTAGAGGTCAGTCCTTGTGGTCTTTGTGCTTTGCGGGTAGGTCCTCGTCCTTGTCCTCGTCCTTGGAGCCTGGAGGGTCGGGCCTCGTCCTTACCCTCGTCCTTGGCAGGTCGGTCCTTTTCCTTATCCTCGTCCTTGGAGGGTCGGACCTTGTCCTTATCCTCATCCTTTGGGGTCGGTCCTTGTTAAATCACTGAATTTAACCACTGCATACGGCCCCAAAGGGGCTTGGTCTCCACGGGTGGCTGGAGTTGGTCTCACACGGGGGATGCACCCCCAGGGAAGCTTACGGGCCCCCATAGGGGGCTTTGTCCCTGACAGAAGGCTGCGCCCAATTAAGGCTTATGGCGCCACACGGGCAGCTACGCCCCGTGTAGGGTCTACGGTCCCATACGGGTGCTGGGGCGCATACATCCGTCGGAGACAGAATGATGCGCCCCCAGTAGAGCATAAGGCCCAACACGGGGCACTGCGCCCCCACCCCTAGTAATGCCGTGCAAGGTGCAGCCAATCAGGACGCTTCCCGTGGGGTCAATCAGTCAACCAGGACGCTTCGTCAAGCTGCAATCAGGACGCTTCGTCAAAAGCTCCGCCGATTATAACGTTTGGTTGCCTATTGCCACGACGTCGTCCAAGATCTGTTGTGTAGCGTGACGGACAAACTTAATTAATTAGTTAAATAACGGACGAAGGAAATTATTATATTAGATTAGATTTACTAGTCAACAGAATGACGTCAGCAAGTGCATAAATTATTTTAAAGTCGAGATTTGGAGTCGTGTGGCAGGTGACAAACCGAAAAACAAGTATTCAATTGCTCTACGACAATGTAAACGTTCGAATGTCAATTTGTCTAACGTGGTTAACTGTTTTAATTGATGCCAATTTCAACAGTGTTCATTCAACAGTGAAACCAATGGCGCAATTTGAATTAATTGAAATTTTCATCATTCTATTGCTGATCAAATAAAAATTTCCGTTAAAATGTTTAACTGCGTTAATTGTGTAAATCGCGATTTATTCTTAACGCGTTAGAAAACGCATTAATTTGACATCCCATACAAAATAACGACCCGGAAAGTAGATGTGCCATACGATCGATTCTTTACATTGGCACACTATAGCAGCACAAGAGGCCACAGATGCAAATTGCTTAAGCAGAGGGTGAGTCCAAGAAAGAAACATTTTGTTAGTGCAAGGGCTGTGGACAAATGAAGCTGTTTGGACGAGGTGGGAGTGACAGTTGAAACAGTAAACGGATTCAAAGGCTATCTCGGAATCTCGGAAAACAAGGTTATTGAATGTGGGAGTTACTACAGTGGTTTTCACACCGGCTTACTGGATAGACGTAACTTTTAAAAGGGAGAATATGACCTGGCAAGGAAGATGATTACAGAAATGGATTTGGAGAGGGAGATGACAGGAAAAGACACCGAGGAAGGCTGGAGCATATTTACCAAATGTATGTCCAAAGTCATAGAATTGACCATTCCCAAACAGAAGAAAATTAATAACAAACTTCCTTGGATAACAAGAGAAGTGCAACGAAAAAGAAGGGCGAAAAACAAAGCGTGGAGGAAACTAAGTAAACTCAGATTAGCAAGTAAAGGAAATGAGCAGAATCAGCACAGACTCAAGATCTTGGAGGAACAGTATACTCAGAAAAGAAAAGCATCAGCAGTTACTAACAAGATGGCTATTGCAAATTTTGAAGGTAGATTAGCAAAAATATAAAACAGAACAGTAAAAGTTTCTACAAATATTGTAATAGAAAGTTGAGACGAAAGGACACAGTCGGTCCCCTCTTGGACAGCGCAGGATGTGCAATAACAGACGATGTAGAAACTGCACAGATTCTAAATAACTATTTTTGTTCAGTATTTACAGAGGAAAATACAAATACTATGCCAGAAGCCAAAATTGTGTTTGATGGAAATGAAGAAGAAATGCTAACAGATATAGTGTGTACAAAAGAATGTGTTATCAAGGTTCTGACCAATTTAAAGACAGACAAGAGCCCAGGATTAGATGGCTTACATCCAAAGTTTCTTTACGAGGTTCGAAATGAAATAGGACATGCAATTGCTTTGATAATCAATGAATCACTCAGAACTGGAGTAGTACCACAAGACTGGAGAGACGCATTAGTCAGCCCACTGTTCAAGAAGGGAAAACGAAGTGATCCAAGCAATTACAGACCAGTGAGCCTAACATCTGTAATCGGTAAAGTTATGGAAAAAATACTGAAAGAAAGCATGACTGGGAAAGTAGATGTGCCATATGATCGATTCTTTACATTGGCACACTATAGCAGCACAAGAGGCCACAAGTGCAAATTGTTTAAGCAGAGGGTTGGTCCAAGAAAGAAAAACTTTTTTAGTGCAAGGGTTGTGGACAAATGGAACAGTTTGGACGAAGTGGGAGTGACAGTTGAAACAGTGAACGGATTCAAAGGCTATCTAGATAAACTAGGTTATTGAATGCAGATGGTTACATCAGTGGTTTTCACACAGGCTTACTTAGCCTCCTAAACCACTTAAAATCACATTATTATTATTATTATTATTATTATTATTATTATTATTATTATTATTATTATTATTATTATTATTATTATTACTTAGCCTCCTAAACCGCTTTAAATCACATAGCCTTACTTTCAACTGTTGATGGCACAGAAATAGGACCGTTGTCGTCATTTGCTTCGCTCAAGCAACTGTCGTCAATTGGTGGTTCCTCCTCCGTCCAAGACGGCTGTCTTCGGTGACAGATCCTTCCGGAGGGGGAATCCGAGTCTGTGGAACTCTCTGCCGAAGAACGTGACAATTGTGACCTCCCCTGATTTGTTTATCAAGTGCCTTAAGACGCATATGTTTAATATATCTTATAATGTTCATTGTTAAGCGCCTTTGACTTTAGTCTTCACTATGCTTACTGCGCTCTATAAATTGTCTTAATAATAATAATAATAATAATAATAATAATAATAATAATAATAATAATAATAATAATTTGGAACTGGCCTAATCGCAGAAGGTACATCAGGATACTGAATTCTGCCTTTGCTATTACACGAAAATCCTTCTGCCTTTGTCATACAGAAGCAGTGGTCTGCGGTGTCGTCCTTTAGTTCCGTCTTGTAGCCATTGTATCTAGCGCACGTCACAGGACACACTGATTATTATATGCGGTGACCATTTCTTATCTTGATCATCCAGCTTCATGCAAAAATCACTTACGATAAGTAAACTTAATCAATGCTGTGGTATTCTTCCTCTGTGACTTTGTTAAGACACCGACTTCTATCCGCCATGATTAATGGTTATGGTTCTTGACAACTTCTGTAGCGCCGTAGCATGGCTAAGGCCAAAGTCAAAGGCGCTGTCAACAACGCTAACAAGTCAACATGGAACGGAAGATGTTGGTCATGAGGGAAAATCCGTTCAGATGGCACGAAAGAGGTCGCTGCCGTGTCGAAATCGGGCAGTGAGCCCTTCAGAAGGCGGTCTTCCGCAAGAAGACGTTCCGTCGAAGAGTCAGCGAAAACGCAGAACGGATGTCGAAGGACCGCATGGATGCTGAGAAAAATTCTCCGCGTGGCGAAAATCAGGCGGGGAATCCTTGAGGGCGGTCATCTGCGAGACAGTAATCCATCGCCGAACTTGACGGGAAACCGACTGAAGATGGAATTCCGAGCGTGAACCGGAACAGTCTTTGCCCTTTATAGCCTGTAGGCTCCGTCGACGGGCTGGTGGCTTAGATAAAATGGCGGGCCAACCACGCCGAAACGGGGCGACTTAAATCCGATTCGTTCGGCGCAGAGAACCGCAAAGACGATCGCCGACCGCTTCGAAAACGACAGCTGTGCGACAATCCACGCGATTAGCGCAAAGAAATAAGCGCAAGACGTCGGTAAAACCGCCAAAAACGGCAATATTCCGAAGCACGTGCAGACACGTGCGAGCTGCCAAAATGGCGCTACCTATTAAAGTGATATTAGTGTGATATTATTTATCACAGTATCTATTCCTGTGCTCACTGCTTAGCCTACCGCCACTACACACTTCACACCAAAAACCGAAAAATTAATAATTGAGTAGTTTATCGTATATTGGTTCCCTTTCAGCGAAATGTAAATGTGCTTCTTCTGAAATATGTGCAGTTAATAATAATAATAATAATAATAATAATAATAATAATAATAATAATAATAATATTATTATTATTATTATTCGAAGCGTGTTCCGGCATATGAGATGCCTCCTCCGAGGAGTGCTTAACCAGAGGAGTTCGGTCTTCCCCGGGTTCAGCGATAGTCGATTTTCATCAGTCCACCTCTGGACTAAGGAGATGCAATCCGTAATACGGGAACGCAAACATTCAACCTCAGATGGAGGGCAGGAGGCGTAAACCTGAACGTCATCAGCGTAGGCATGATGGGCAAGCCCACACGTTTCAATGATACGACCAATGTCAGCCACGTAGAGTATAAACAATAGTGGACCGAGTACAGATCCTTGTGGCACTCCACTAAGAACACGGCATGGAGCCGACGTGTGTCCATTCCAGCTAACAGACTGAAATCTGTCGGCCAAGTAGTTCCGAATCCAAGACAGAGCCAGCCCTTTTAGACCAAAAAGTGGATTCAAGTCGGCGAATGAGGATGTCATGGTCCACCGTGTCGAAAGCAGCCGAGAGATCCAGGAGGCAGAGGAGGGCCAGCTGTCCATTGGCGACCGCTTCAATAATGTCATTGTAAATGCGCAGGACCGCAGTTTCGGTGGAATGGCCCTTCCGATAGGCAGACTGACCTTTAGGCATTAGTCCATTCATTGTCAAATAGGTCACGAATTGATTATTAACAACTCTCTCAAGCAGCTTAGACAAGAAAGGAAGATTGGAAACGGGACGGAAGTTGGACAATTCCGCTTGGTCCAAGCCTGGCCGCTTGAGGTGCGGGTAGACAACCGCTCGCTTCCATGACGATGGAAATTCTCCGCTACTTAAAGAGGTCGACAGTAGAGTCGTGAGAAATGGAGCAAGCGTCTCAATGGACTCTTTGAGAAGCCACATCGGAAGGGGGTCGGCTTGGCATTGTTTACAAGGTGACGCCATCACGATGGACGTAACCTCTGCAATCGAAGGAGCAGAGAACGAAGTGAGAACGGATCCAGAGTAATCCAGAAACTTGGCCGGGCTAGCGTTTGCCGTTCTCTCTCTGATTGCATTAACCTTACCATCCATGAACTGGTGGTAATCTTCAGCAGAGAAACTCGACGGCTGACAAGGCCTCTTGCCACGGTTACCCAGCAGCATGTCCAGGTGTTTCCAAGTCTGCCCTGTGTCACCTTTAGCAGCGTCAAGGGCGCTGTTCCAGTAGTGTCGACCCTTCTGCCTCACGAGGCGTCTACTGGCTTTAAGAGCTGAACGCCAGGCACTGTGTGCAGCTGCCTCACCATCCGTCCCCCTCGCCTTCCGGTATGACCGCTCGAGGCGTCGCGCATCTCGTCTAGACAGCCTGCAGTCGGCGTCATAGAATGGCCGATGAGGACGAATGCGCACCGACATCTCGGACACTGGCGCCAAATCATCGAGAATCTTCGTAATATCGGCAAAGTAGCAGTCAGCAAGATCCGAAGCGGTTCTACCTGGAACGACGGGTTGGCAGAGCTGTGTTGCTTTGAGCCTGGTAACAAACTCATCAGAACTAAAGCCATTCCATTTCCTGCGAAGTATTTTCGTATAGGTCGGAGGTGGACTAGCAGTCGGGATCGTCCAATGAACCACCTTGTGGTCAGACAGACCAGACTCTGACACGGTAACATCGTCAAAGCCTTGCTCAGTGGAAGTTAGAACGACATCTAGTAAACCTCCTTGGTCATGGGTCGGTTCCTCAACGAGCTGACGTAGCGAGAAAGCGTCTATGAGCTGACCAAATTTCGTACTGTCAGAATCTGTGGGCCGCTCGAGGTGAATGTTCGCATCACCTACCACTAGTAACTGGCATTTATACTTGGCCAGCGCCTCAAGGAGTGTGGCAAATTCTTTAAAGAATAGTTCCGTAACGCTCTGCGAACCTGGCCGGTATATAGCGACCAGAAGGAACGGAGTAAAGCCACCTCCAATTCTACAGCACAAGTGTTCGAATGTGGTCAGGTCTAACTTGGTATGAATCTTGGCGATATTTATTCCCGGTTTTGAGACAAGCGCAATACCACCATGGTTGATGAAATGTGCATTGTCTAAATCAGTCCCATACGGTATGGCACGGGCCGCCTCCACGACATTATAGCCCAAGCCGCGAAGTCGCTTGATAGCAACGGTGATGTTGATGTCACTCCGAGCACAGAACTGCGTCTCCTTGGAGTTCTTTTTGACGAGACACTCTCGTTTGTCGGACATTTGGACAACGTCATTCGTACCTGTTTCTTTCAGCTGCGAAGGATCAGGGAGATCCGTCGATACCTGCCGGTGCCTGTCGTCGTCAATCTCGTCCGTGCCCTCGTCTTAGCTCGAGTAGATTATTGTAATAGCGTTCTGCTTGGACTTCCTGTCAACCAACTAAATCGTCTTCAGTCGGTGCTAAACGTCTCAGCTCGTCTGATTTTTGGCTCGAGTTGGAACGAGCACGTGACACCGTTTCTACGTGATAATCTTCACTGGCTCAGGATTCCGGAGCGCATAGCCTTCAAGCGTTGCTGGCTAACATTTCGGGCGCTGTATGACCCCTTTTGCCTAGCTACTTATCGGGCCTGGTCATCAAGTCTACGGCGGTCGATCGGCGATCGCGGCTTCGCTCAAGCAACTGTCGTCAATTGGTGGTTCCTCCTCCGTCCAAGACGGCTGTCTTCGGTGACAGATCATTCCGGAGGGCAATCCGAGTCTGTGGAACTCTCTGCCGAAGAACGTGACAATTGTGACCTCCCTGATTTGTTTATCAAGTGCCTTAAGACGCATATGTTTAATATATCTTATAATGTTCATTGTTAAGCGCTTTTGACTTTAGTCTTCACTATGCTTACTGCGCTCTATAAATTGTCTTAATAATAATAATAATAATAATAGTAAGCATAGCAATTTATAGAGCATAGCGAAGCATAGCGAAGCATAGCGAAGGCTAAAGCCTTCGCTATGCTTACTGCGCTCTATGAATTGTCTTCAATAATAATAATAATAATAATAATAATAATAATAATAATATGCCAGGTCTCTATGAGAGACAGGAAGTTGAGATTATATTCGTCGAAGAGGTCAGGAACGTTATCGGTTTTGTTATTCACGGAACGAATATTCAGTAGCCCTCCTCTGAGCGTCCGTCCAGGATGAGCAATGTGGCGCTGGAGTTGAGGGTACACGAGACCAAGACGCAATGAACTGGTCGGAGTAGAGTTCTCATCTACAGGAGACCTTAGTGGAGCAGCAGTGTGTCGAAGAGTACGAACAGGCAGAGCAGATGGCAGACACCGGATTGTCGACGAAGGAAGTCTATCACTGTTGAAGTCAGTGAAGATGAACGCACCATTCTCGATCGGCACCAACTTCGGTCGAAAACGTCTCCGGCCTGATCTCTTTCCGCGGTAGTGACGAACTCGACGCTGGGTCTCACAGAGTCTAAGAATCCCGAATTCAGACAGTAAATCAAGAACGCAAGGTGCAGGACGATCACCGTGAGAACAAGCCAGCAGCTCTGTCGACGAATAACGTACCGTTCGCATAATCTCTACACACTAGTCTCGTCGAGAAAACGTTGCGGAGAATATAATCAGACGGCGGCCATATTGAACAACGGTGAAATTCGAAATTATAACGGTGTTGACGTAGCGATCGCTCCGATTCTGCTAAATTTCGCCGTAAGCACTCGAATTTCGATCAAACTGGCACTAATTTCGGATTAACTGTCGAACTATACGAATATTGGCGCATCACGAGAAACATAACAAGAAATAAAAACCGAAAAAATAACATTAAATCGCACGATCGGAGTTTCTTGGCAGCCACACGCGGCGCCACCTACCGACCGAATATGCTATAGTCAAGAGCGCTTAACAAAGGACACTAATATTTAGTGGTCATTTTAGTTTGTATATGTTTTGAAAACACACGATGAGAAATAATGAGAAGGTTTCGGTGTATTGGAGATCTGCTAAAATCTATTTGCTTATTTACAGTTGGTATCCTTCTGGTTGTGGCTGGAATCAGTCTTTCGGCCGCCACTGCCCCTCAATGGCCAGACTACTACACGGTGTCTGGAGTGATTCGCCTTCCATATGCCGAGATTAACGAACCATTTACGGGTTACTTTGACGGGAAAAAGAACAGGAGTCGAGTTGATTATTACGGAGGTGGGTAATGAGCCTGTCACCAGGTGGCAGCACTAATGTTCATCAGATTATAGGGAAAATAGGCTTTGCTTTTGCATTTGAAATTTGAACATCTGACATCTATTGATATTGTGAGTTGATAACGTATGTGTTTGAATTTTTGATCATTCATTAACAAAAATAACAACATTGTAGAATTTTCCTGCAGTTGAAAATTTGCTGTTATAATTTTGATGATTAGATTTAGTTCAGACGTATCAGTTCGGAAGTGATGGGACGGGGAGTCCTGGCGAATACTACAAAGTTGCTCCAGTGACAACGGAAGAATCCGTCAACGTTAAAACATGTTTCTTTGCGCGTCTACGCATTAACTTCACGGAACTTTTACCAGATATGACAGGATTCGAGGTAACTAGAGGCATTTTCATCATTTGACTATGTGGCGTTTTTACGCCACGGATAGCGAGGGTATCATTATTAACTAGCTGTTAAACCCGTAAAAAATGACGGGGGAGAATGACTACCACCACAGGAGCCTGCACACCATAACGGAACTTACGACCACGGTTTGGGCCTACGGTTTCAAAGGATATGGCATCCCACGGGGTGCGCCCCCCAGTGGGGCCTACGGACCCTTTTGGGCATACGGTTCCATTTGGGCTTACGGCCCCAAAGAGGCTTGGTCTCCACGGGTGGCTGGACTTGGTCTCCCACGGGGCTACGCCCCCCAGTGAGGCCTACGGGCTTCCACGGGGGATTGGTACCTGACTGGAGGCTTCTCCCCCATTAAGGCTTACGGCCCCACACGGGGGAGCTACGCCCCCTGTATGGCCTTCGGTCCCACACGGGGGAAGCGCCCCGCAGTAGTGCCGTACAACGTGCAGCCAAATATGACGCTTCCCGTGGGGTCAATCAGCCAATAAGGACTCTACGTAAAGTTGCAATCAGGACGCTTCGTGAAGCTCTGCCGATTATGAAGTTTGGTTGCCTATGGTAACGAAGTCTTTCAACATCTGCCGTGTTGCATCATCATCATCATAATCATCATCATCATCATCATCATCATCATCATCATCAGCGCGTGGCCGGCGGGGGCCGTTGCGTCACCCCTTGACCATGACCCCGCCGAATGGCATGACTCCGGAGAGTAGATAGAATCTCGCTGGTCTGGGAACGGATGTGGTCGATCCATCTTTTCCTGGGACGACCAGGACAGCGCTTCCATGATCGGTCAGGTGGACGACCGATGGATAGGTCGACGTGACAGCGGAGGGCTTGATGAACAGGAACTGTCTCTTCGAGGCGGGCTGCATGTCCAAAAATGGCAAGGCGGCGCCTACTTATCAGTTCATTGAGTGATGGTAATCCAGTCCGCGAGGATATCTCCGCGTTGGTAATGAAGTCATACCAGCGTACTTCAAGGATCTGACGTTGGAACCTCATATGGAAGGCTTCCAACTTCCTTACTTCCGAGGCGAGTAAAGTCCAGGTCTCGGCCGCATAAAGTAGGACAGACAGAACAAGTGTCTGGTACAGACGGAGCTTGATGGCCAGAAAGAGACGTCTGTCCTGCCAGATATTATGCAGGGAGAACATGGCAGTAGAGGCTAGGGTGACGCGTCTGGTCAGATCTTGATGACAGTGTCCATTGGAGGACTGCACGCTACCAAGGTATGTGAAACTGTCTACTGACTCAACACACTCCCCATCAACCACGATAGAGGGGGGCTGTGATCCACATCCTAGATTCTGTAACTTGGTTTTAGTCCAGGAAACCTTCATACCAAGTGGAGCAGAAGCATGGCTGAAACTAGAGAGGTATTTAGAGGCATTGGTAGCAGAAGGTAGAAACAGAGTTGTATCGTCTGCGTAGGCCAGGTCCGTGAAGCGGTGTGACCCGACGCTAATGCCATGGTTCACAGACATGTGATCTAAGATCCAGTCGATGGCAATGCAGAAGAGGATTGGTGCGAGTATACAGCCCTGTCTCACAGCAGATGTAGTTGAGAATCGAGCCGTGTTGCGTGACTGACATAATTAATGGACAAAGGGAATTATTATATAAAATTAACTACTTTTGTCATTAAATGTTCAATTGCTTAAGTGTATAATTTTGATAGTCTATTTTTGATAATTTATTTCAACTAATTAGTTTTAATAATAATGTAAATTTGTACGAATTTTAATAAAAACATTTCCGTGAACGGACGGAGACGCATTAGGCAAGGAGGTTATAAACAATGATTAATATTGGTAAACCCTGTACAGTGAAATTCCCGTTTTCCAACGAAAGCGAAAATACTTAAGTTGTAACGATAAGACGCCGAGAGATCGATGGCAATAGTAGCAGAAATTCGTCTGCCTGAGACCGTGGACTTGTTTTAAACATCGCATGAGGAGAAGATATACATGAAGATATACATGGAAGATGCCTAGAGAGGGGAAAAGATATCAACTGGACTACATCATGGTCAAGCAGATACAAGAATAGTGTAAAGAATGCCCATACCTACCATGAGCAGATGCAGATACCGACCATTACTTGGTGATAATGAAAAAATTGAAAATAGACCTCAGACTAAAAACAATAAGAAGAAGAAGGATGGAAGTGGTTTTCACACAGGCTTACTTAGCCTTCTAAACCACCTAAAATCACATTATTTATTTATTTAGGCCTATGAAGAAAAAACAATGGATCAGGAAAGCCTTGAAGAAAAACGAGGACAGCTGGCTATAAGAGTGGACAGCAAAGTAAAAGAACAGAACGCTGAAGAAACAACAGAAACAAGATAAGAGAAGCTTAAAGAAATAATAAAAGAAGAGGCCAAGGAAATAATAGAACAAAAAACAGATAAAGACCCTAGAAAGCCTTGAATCACAAAAGAAATGATCGAAAAACTGGATGAAAGAAAGAAATGGAAGCAACAATGGTCAGATCAGGCGAGAAATGAATATAAAAGACTACACAACGAACTGAGAAGAGAAACACACAAAACCCGAGAGGAATAGTAGAAACAGCAATGCATAGAACTAGAACAGTGGTTCTTAACCTGTTTATGAGTAAGTACCCCTAAAACAAGTGTAATAGAGCGAAGTACCCCTGCCAAAGTACCGTATATGTTGTATATATAGCGATAAAAAGTTCATGCTCAAAAATATACTGAAAAAATAATATGCTGCAACATACATCTATCACATGTTTATGCACATGCCAGAAAGTACAATTTATATTTTAAAATTTCTAATTTAGTACAAAAGTTGCTACATTACTTGTACAGCGTAAAGAGCAAGTCGCATCTTAATACGCATTTCTATACAAATTGTTATGCCCGTCTTAATGAGAGCGTTGTTGTTTGCTGTCTACAAGTACTGAAAATTGTGGTTGCGTTTGGATAGTGCCACCCACATATCGTGTTGGCATAAATCCAAGCTTTGGTAGCATTCCTGTTCCTTCAAAGCAAGCTTTCTTTTGTTGGAAAGTTTCTACAGTATTCTGAAGAGTTTTGAGGATGGAATGAGGAGAGACGTTCCTTCAGTCCTGAAGGTTTCAGATAATCGTTAAAAAATTTTGCCACACAAAAACACTGGGGCTTCTGTGTACCATCCCGTTCTTTAACAAAAGTAAATCCAAATGAAACGTATGATTCGTCATACTGTCGTTTCTTTGACATATCTACAGATATTGAAGTTAGTATACTTATGCGTAACTAGTGGATTGACGAACTGGTTCACTATATTAGATTGCTTGAATGTCAACGACGTTGTTAATTGCACAGTCTGATTTCATCTGACGTCCTCCTCGATTCGACTACGTCTGACTCCAGTCCCACCAGTGTCATGTCTGTTTCTTATGCTCAAAACACACTGCATACCCTCATTACCTTTAATAGCATTTCGACGCCTTTAAATGGCTAAGAACCGTTGTTCTTAGCCTCAACCTTTTCACCTCAACCGTCAGGGTTTCAGGCATTCCTACATTATTTCCAGACGATCAGTAATTAACAGATGACCGGCAGCATAGAAAAACTCAGTGCTAGGTCAGTCGAGTAATGATGTACTCTCACGTAAACCCCGATGCTACGCTACGGGCTACCACTAATGACCAGAGAGAATCTGCCAGTGTACATCCCGCTTAGCTTCCAGCATTTCTATGTCCTTCTTTTGTAGAGTCCAGGTTTCTGAGACGTATAAAGTGACAATCCATACTGTAACACATCCGCCCCCTTGTCAGCCCTTAAGAACTCGTTTCAATGTCTAAGGGTAAATATAATAATCTATATGAGTATCTTAACTCAAGGGCGGAATGGTCACACTACTCTATAAACCACACAATTCTGACAAAAATAAATATTTAATCTTAAACAATGAAAATACAAGATTAATAACTTATTGTCGCGCGAAAGCGTGTGAGTAGTTTCGGCTGTTGTGAGTAAAGTAAAGTAAGTAAAGTAAAATCTCGTGGATTTCTATAGCGCCTTGGGAAGCAGCACAACAGTAGCTGCTTATTCTTAGGCACTCAGCCTCTCTTAAAATAGCTATGGGGAAGGTATATTATCAGCCAGGCAATAGTCAACATCCAAAGGGTAGTGAGGCTAGGTTGTTACAGCTATGGAGGATATGATTTAAGAAACAGGAAGGATTTAAGCTTAGACCTGAAGACTTGAGGAGATAGTGCAGGAATTATTTGTTTTTGGCCCGTCTCTTCTTCTGTACCTCTCTAGTAACCCATGGAAGTTTTTTGTTAAGTGTCCGCTGTTTTGGTATTGTTGAATCCATAACCCTTGACATGCAATTTTTAAATATTTCCCAGCTTTCTTCTGCATTTTTATCTTTTATCATGCTTCCTATGTCCCTATCTTCGATCATATTCCTAGCCAGATCGTAGTTTCCCCTGAAATAATTTTTGTTTTTATTTTGGCTGCGTGTGCTCTAGATGTCTTCTGCTAATATTAATCATGACCTCTGGAACTTTGGGTTTCCCTGTCCTTTTTGAACATTACATTCAAACCTAGTTCTCCATCGTCTATTTCCTGTCTGCTCCAGGTCTCTGTAATACCTATAATATCTGGTCTGATTGAATTGATGCACATTTTCAACTCAGCTTTTTTACTTGCGCTTATAATACTTCTGGCATTTGTATAAAAACACTTAAGTTTCTTCCCTATCAAAACCCTACTTTTCTTCCTGGTGTCAGTGCTATTTATTGTTATATTTTCAAGACAGTTAGAGATACCCCTATTCTTCAATCGCTCTTTCCCATTAGAATGTTTGCTACTACAGCTACGTCTATTACTAACTAACCTACCTAAACGCTTACTACTAATAAAGTCTCCACTACTTCTACTAGGACTACTACTGCTGCTACCTGCTCTAACTGCCTTTGCCCTCAGTTTAAATGCCTACACAGGCAAGCAGACTTCACTGCGTGAAATATCCTCCTTGCCACCATGTCTGCTCCCATCCAATTCAGATGAAGTGTCTGCTCCCATCCCGGAGCAAGGGTTCAGAAATGCGCCACCATCTCAAGTACACATAAAAAGTCAACCTTTAGGGAAATAAGTAGCACGCTTGCATGAAGCCACTAGCTTGGCAATATTTGGCAATGTCTAAATATGCCGAATCACTTGTACTCGAAAAATGCATACTGCACTTATAATAAGCTATTAATTTTAAAATCGAAATAGATAATTTCATGACTAGGCTATAGACCGTTTATGCTCGGGCTTGGCTGTCTAGTAGACCAGTAGTCCTACAGCAAACAAATTTTTCTAGCCTTAGCTGAGGCAAATTGGTCAATAACATAATCGTAGTTAATTATAAACTATTTGAAGTTTCTCTCTCAACGCTGAGAAGAGCGAGATTGCTCAGACGGTCCTGTCCCATTGATGCTCGCAGATATGAATAAATAATCTTCAGTTTGCTGAAGGACCTCTCACAAGTCACAACTGGAAATTAAAACGGCAATTGTCAACAGAATTTGCAGAGAAATGCGCAGGTTTGGAAAAATATCCTCCTCAAACGACACAATAAAAGAAAGATGCTGTAAGGGACTCTGAGGTGAAATATCACTAGCCCGTGCATAACACAAACTATTCTTGCTCTACCGATAGGCCTGCATCTTGCGCCAATTCCCCAGGCATCCCTCGTCGTTTCTTGACCCTTCTTTCAACTGCCAATCCCCGTAATTGGCACTTTATCTTTGCTTGTTCAACTGCACTTCGGCATAACGGTTCGCGAATATGAATGAAATCCTGTTGAAGAGCTTCAAGGTCTAACGATGCATCATGAAAATTTATTGTTGGATCTTGCAATCTTTTTTGTACACGGTCGATTTTCCGGAGGATGGTATTCCAGCCATGCAGAAGAACTAAGAAATTAAAATTCTGCATACTATGCAGCAGATTTCCAGCTTCACTTCTTATTTCTGCTGACCCAGTCTGATCATCAGAAAGATTCTTTAGCAATTCTACTAAGACATCAAGGCCATCGTAAATGGCTTTTATTATTATTATTATTATTATTATTATTATTATTATTATTATTATTGTTATTGTTATTATTATTGTTATTATTATTGTTATTGTTATTATTATTATTATTATTTTATTATTATTTAGACAATTTATATAGCGCCATACGCATGGCACCTACCAAAGTCAAGCCAAACACACACACATCGCGCATTGCTACCTTTTCAAATTACCTCCCTGAGTTGTTTGGCTATGGCATGGCTTCCGTTGACCAAAGCGGTAACATTGGCATAGCCAGGGGGCTGGCAGGGAGGAGCAGCTGCCCCCCGCGCGCCGAGTTGGGGGTGCGCCAAAATCGTGTGTTTGTGTGTGCGTGACACTGTACGTTGCCAGTTGTCAGGGTCCGCGGATAATCCGCGTACCCCGGCTATTTGATACTTAGGTTCGACGAGTCCGCGGATCCAATAAATCCTTGCGGATCTCAATCCTCCTGCGGTTCTATCCGCGATTCGCACGTCTCTGGCCTCTTGTCACTGCTAATGCAGTAATTGGTACACTCCCTAGCGAAGTGTACGGCACACACTTTTCTCAGAGGGCACACTAACTCTTATTAAATTTTGATAATCCGAGTGAAGACTTGGACATAACATCAAGAATAGGAATGGCCAAAGCAGCATTCTTGGAACTCAAGGCGATACTTACAAATAGGCACATCACTTATGAGACACGATTAAGAGTGTGCTTAAAACCTATGTTTGGTCAGTCCTATTGTATGGAGAAGAGACACGGATTATATCCTAGGTCAAGAAGAAGAAGAAGAAGAAGAAGAAGAAGAAGAAGAAGAAGAAGAAGAAGAAGAAGAAGAAGAAGACAAAGAGGAAGAAGAAGAAGAAGACAAAGAGGAAGAAGACAAAGAGGAGGAAGAAGAAGAAGAAGAAGAAGAGGAAGAAGAAGAAGAAGAAGACAAAGAGGAAGAAGAAGAAGAAGAAGAGGAAGAAGAAGAAGACAAAGAGGAAGAAGACAAAGAGGATGAGGAAGTAGAAGAATACAAAGAAGAAGACGATGACTAAGAGGAGGAGGAAGAAGAAGAAGACAAAGAGTAAGAGAACACAGAGGAAGAAGAAAAGAAGGAAAAAGGAAGAAAAAAAGAATAATAAGAAGAAGAGTAAAAGCTTCGTTTAACGTCCCTTCGACATTCTCAGGACCCCTATATATAGACTTCACTCACTACCTAAAGGAAGGTGTGTTAAATCTCCTATATCTGCAAGCTCACATCTATTTAACTATTAGAACCATCTAGCAAATAACTTCACTCCTTACTATGTCATGTCATGTCATGAAGCCGTCGCCGCTATACGAAGGTTGGCTGCAACGTTGAACAATAATTCTCCACTGCTCATGTTAGTCCATGTCATAATGTTATCTATCCAGCTGGTTCTGGGTCTGCCTTGCTTCCTGGTTCCTTCCGTCAAACCCGTTATTATTGAGTGTTCAATTGAGTCTTCTGTTTTTCTGGTAACATGTCCAAATATATCATTTTTCTTGATTTTATATGTTTTAGAAAGTCCTGATTTACTCCAGCCATTTTGTGTAGTGTCTCATTGGATATGAAATCCGTATGGCGAATCCTCAACATTTTTCTCAAGTATTTGTTTTCAAATGCTTGAATTCGATTTTCTTCTTTATTTAGTGTCCATGACTCACAGCCATACGAGGCAACAGGCCAGACTAGTGCCCTGATCAGTCTTAGCTTTGTAGTTTACTGACCGATTTGTTCTTCCAAACTTTTAGTAATTTGATTATTATATTCACTCCCATGGCCAATCTTGCTTTGATGTCATCTTTGCATCATCTTGGATCAGGCTTCCTAGGTATGTGAAGTTAGAAACTTGCTCAAGCACCTGTCCATTTGCTAAGATTGTTATTTGATGTTCCATATTTGACATTACTTTTTTTGCTTGCTATTCATACTTTTATCTATTTCTTATGCATTGCTTATTATTACTGGACCTCAGATTTAGTCTTGCTTCAATATTAATATTTATTCATTAGCTTATTTGTATTTTTGCGACACTTACATTACCAAATCATTTGCCATATATCTTGCATGAATTGATTTGACTCTCTTTAAGATGGTCATGGTGACAGCGTTGTACTTTGGTCCTGTTTTAGTAACGAAACGAAAAATTTGGTAGTAATTTGCAATATAGAAACGATAACATTTTATCTTGTAGTTGATTGGCCACAAGGTGATTAATGCAAGAAACTGTTCATTTTGGCAAAATGTGACGATACATTGGCGGAAGAAAATCGTCAAAAACATGTTTTTGAGCGTCGACAAAAATGAACCAGTGCGCTATGAAATAATTGGTCTCGACAGATACTACGTTGATTACACTGCCTTCGTAGCACCTCCCTCATTGCCTGATAAGATTTTCAAGATACCAGAAAGTAAGATTATGCTTAGTGGTCATTAACCTAAAATTTGTAACTGTATGGAAAAATTATTTAAACTTATTGAATGACAAAGCCGGTGTAGCATATTATATTAACTCCAATATAAAAATAACTCCCCCGTCATTATTATACATATAGTAATAACAGCTTTCCCTGTTAACAATAACTCCCTTAGCTATGCAAGAACCAACTGTGGCAGTGATGCAAACTGTAAATTTTTAAGATTTGAATTTGTTTCGATTATTTTATTCGCGATATCTCGAAACTGTGTTCGAAGAGGATTGATCTTTTCGTAATTTTAAAAATTATTTCGTTCTGGTTTATGTCGGTATATTTTTCTTTATTCTGTATTTGCTATTTGTTGCTATAACTAGACTATAGTCGTTTTAGATTTGCTATTATTGCTCGCTTATTGCCGTTATAGACAATGATTCATTAACTACTGCAGGCTTTCTTTTCTTTCTTTAAATTAATTGAATTTCTAACTCAAGTTACTTTTGTTCTTTTTAGTATTTGATATATTCTTTAAAAAGTTTGTAACTTGTAACCATCCAGTCAGGGTACCCTGGACATCCTACCAACTCGAATTCTCAAAGATTGTTTTGATTTCTTGGGCCCTATAATTCTGCTTCTTCAACTTTTCTCTCTACGAGAGAGGTCGCACTATGGACTATCCGTTTCCATTGCTGCCTTTTGTTAGTTGCTCTTGTGGCTTGAATAGATTGTAATAATAATAATAATAATAATAATAATAATAATAATAATAATAATAATAATAATAATAATACAAGTGTGACGATCCCTCTGACAGCTCTCAATAACTCGCTTCTACTTGTCTAGGGGTAAACTATTTTAATAATTTTGAGTATTCTACTCAGAGGGCGGACCAGTCAAAAGACCTCTACTCTAACGCCCTTTGTATAAAAATACATCTTTAATCTTAACTAGCAAACAATTTTTTTCATAAAATAGCTGTCATTAAATAGCACAATATCAATAGTCTTCTAATCGTTATTTTACGATAGTGGCAACTCCACTCTAGCAACAACTGTCCCCAAGGACGCAGAACTATCGGAAGGATAGTTGTACAAAGCAATTAAAATAATCAAATAGTCGTGAAACCACAACGTCAACACAACGTTAGATTCACTACTAAAACACTCTCACGAACTATCGTTCTACACTTCACAAATCTTTATTTAAGCATTAAATTCTAAAACGCAAGCGACGCAAGGAAGACGAGTCAGACGACTCCTCTCCGTCCGAACAGCACCAACACCGACGCCCGACTCCGACTTTCGAACGATCTGGATTCGAACCCCAACGGAAACGCGCCTTCTCCACCAATCAGACGACGCCACGACTTTGCGCCCTAGATCCTCGTCTTCTGATAGGCTGTTGAAATACATAAAATACACAAACAGTTAACCTCATATGCAAATGATATGCTAATAGCGCTTATCGACCAATCCGATACGTGACGTCAAGCATCTACAATAATTAGGCCAAGGCCGCGTACATGTTTATGCAAATGTGGACAGCCAGTGAACATGGCGTCAGGCAGCGCGTTTTTACTGTCCACATTTGCGTATGTACATACGCAATGCAAGTGACCTGATTACCGATTCTAATTTTAACCATAACGCGGTTAGCCGATAAGCGCTATTTTTTACATATACGCTGGTGCCCTTTATACCTATCACACAAGGTTTAAAGTGGTTTTCGAGGGTTTGCTCTGTGTGTATCCCGTTCAGGCTCGGAATTTGCCGAGCCAGGTAATCCTCGGCCTTCTCTTTCTGGAATTGTACTCAGTGGCGTAGCAAGAGGGCGAAGCGCCCCAGGCGGCACTTGCTCTAGGGGCGGCACTTTCGAGATTTCTTAGTTCTTTGCTTGTCAGAGACTTTTTGAAGAGTTGATAACGTTTTTTTGCGTGTCAGTCAGAAACTTTTTTGGAGAGTTGATAACGTTTTTTTCTTGTCAGAGACTTTTTTGGAGGAGAGTTTATAACGGTTTTTTGCTTGCCAGACTTTTTTCGGAGAATTGAGGGCGGCACTTTTTTCTTGCCCCTGGCGGCACAATGCCTCGCTACGCCACTGATTGTACTGTACCTTGTACGATCTCTTTCTCGAGATAATTCCTTTATTTCCTAACCATGTGCCCAAAATATGTTAGCAGTTTTCTTCTTTTGACGTTATTAAATAGGATTTTCTGATATACGGTTTTTTCATCACCCATTTGTTGGTCCTCTTCGCTATCCCAGGCATTCTAAGTAGGCCTAATGTTCTTAACTACCGTACGTAGTTCTTAATCGTTTCATCTCGAAATCCTCTAATGTGAGTTTCGTCTTTTTCGCCAATGTGCAGCTCTCGCAGTCATATGTTACCATTCGCCATAGCAAGGCTTTCCACGGTCGAATTTTCACTTTAAGTGATATTCCGTGATATTCCAAATTTTGCTGCACGGGCTCTTGCCAAACATGATTTTACTGCTCTCTCGCATCTGGCATCACTTGTAATAATGGCCAGTGGCGGCTCCACCGGGGGAGGGCAGGGGGGCCCGTGCCCTATTGAGTGCCTGCCCCCTAGTGCCCCTCCAGTTGGGACCCTATACTTAATGCTACATACATTAAACAACAAATGGTTGGCCCCCATGATTAGAAGTTGCCACCCCAACGCCCCCCCCCACTTGCCAAATCCTAGAGCCACCACTGATAATGGCATCCAGGTAGTGAAGGCATCAACTTGTCTCGACGAATTTCCTTGCAGGGAAATATTGCATTTTGTTCCATCGGTCGACATGGCGTGAGTTTGTCGGAGTTGATGAATAACCCTTGCATTCTTTCGGCCGTGTCTAGTAGGTTAAGCAGCAGTTGCAGTTCTGCTTCAGTCGAAGCAAAAGCATACTATCGTCAACATATTTCAGATTTGTTTGATTCTTCTTCCTCCTACGTGTATGCCGCCACTGAATCCCTCTAAAGCAGTGATGTGCACACATTTTTATCCGAGGGCCGCAAAAGTGTCTGTGACGGAAACCGAGGGCCGCACAAGTTTTGTCGGCATTTAGAATGAAATTTTTAAGTAGTCTCCAAAACGACTTTAACATAACGTAAGCCTATTATCCTGTATGCTGTTCAGTATAAGTAAATTATTAATAAGCCAAGACTGTCAAGTCGAAGAAAGGTTAGTAAATATTAAAAGCATTATTTCTAGTTAGCGATCAAGTGCCCAAGTGTAAATCCAATTTGAATGCTGAATTTTCCAGTGAGGCGTTGTCAAGTGTTTCATATGTTTAGAGGGCCGCACATCAATGCAATATTTCTCGATGTCGGGGGCTTCACAAAAGGGCTTCGAGGGCCGCACTTTGCCCATCCCTGCTCTAAAGTCTCTCGCATTGCAATTTCGGCCAAGATGTCGAATAAGTATGGAAAAAAACGCATCATTGTCTCAATCCTTTCTTGATTCTGAAACTTTGAGATAATGTGTTGGCTGCGTTTACTCGGGACCATTGATTTTAGTATAGATTGGATAGAAGGGTCAACAAATGGATTGGATACCACATGTTCTACATTGTTAAGGTCCATCCATATAGTACGTAAGCACTGACCTGGAAGGGGTTGGATTTTGGAGATTTTTCATACAGTATGCACGCTGTGTGCAACAGGGAAGGGGTTGAAAATATGCTTTCTTTGCGTACTTACTATGTGGATGAGCCCTTATCCATAGCATTATTATTATTATTATTATTATTATTATTATTAGTATTATTATTATTTTAGACAATTTATATAGCCCTATAACAAGGCCTAAGCCTAAATCAAGATTGCTTCACAACATAAGGTTAGCAGTCAAACGACGCATTGAACAAGTGTGTCTTCAGATTCATAACGAACTGTTTGTCGGTTGTCGAGTTAGTGACAAAGTCTGGAAGGGCGTTCCATAAGATTGGATTGCCTCGGGTGACCGATCTTTCTCCTAGCATGTATTGTATGGATAACATAGTGCATTTTTGAGGGGCGTAGCTAAAAAGCATCATTTATCATTTAAAAAAACCTGACAAGTCAAAAAGGGTCATCACCCTTCCTTTCCTTTATCTTCTTTTAAAAATTCTAAAAAGGTCATTACCCTTCCTTTATCGTGTATCGATGACACACTATAGCCCTATGTAGCACGCCTTATAAATCTCTATGGCGAATTGACGACTTGCTACGATGCGGACAACCATAATATACAATTGAACCTTGAATAAATGATGTTACATTAACGATGGATTGAACAATGAACACACTTATATTTTCCAGAAACAGCTACTTCGTCAAACTCAAATATAATTACTGTTAATGAGATAGATGTGGTTGCATTCTGCACACACAGTCAATTCTTTTGATTGCATTTTTTAAAAATGACATTATTAAAAATTGAGAAACAATCACTAGTCTCATTTGCTAAATAGTAAACACTTATGTAAAAAATTGAATATAGCTGTGATATGCCTGTTTCTTCTGGGGAGTTATTTTTGGGCCTATACTATATATTTTATTTATATTACAATGACCGGGAGTAATTACTATAATTATACATAATAATGACGGCGGGGAGTCATTATTAAATGAGAGTCATCATTATATGCTACGCCGGTTCGCAATTGATTTTTGTATTAATGATGTCAAACGCTGGCTACGATATTATTTGTGAGGGTTTAAATTTGGACTTGAATTGTAACCGATTCTGTTGCCCTATCTAGCTTTTCCAATATCTTCCGTTAGATTTGACGTGTGGTCCTCCTCCGAGCTCGGATGCCGACAGCCATTGTTTGTCAATGAATCCAATTCGCGAATACATCCATCAACACGATTCGAGTTGTCACGTTGATGACTTGTTTCAATCGTTTAAAGAAAAGCACGGAAAAGAATACGCCAATGAAACTGAACGTGACAGGAGGAAGCACATCTTTCACAACAATCTGAGGTGAGTATCTGATGTTCTCTTGATCTTAAAGAAGCATCCGATTTTTTATTCTGTTCTGTCTTCGTTGGTTTTATAATCAAAACAGTCAAACCTGGCTAAATGACGTCTCTTGCTTCACAAGTGCATGTTAGACGTTCTGAGTTGTTTCACTGCATACAGTTTGAGTTTGCTTTAAATGTTTCAGTTAAGCTTTTCATTAGTGCAAACAATGACGGCAGGCCCCGTAGGAAGTGGAGGTGCAGGTGTACTCTCTGAAAAAATTAGGGGGTGCTATTATTGCACCCATGGTAAACATAACCTTTTCAAAAAATTATAAAATATAAGTAGTAAAGATACAGGTCTGTAATTGGTTATTTGAGATTTATCACCTGTTTTAAATATGGGAATTTCCTTTGCTATTTTAAGTTCATCAGATACCAATCCCATCTTAAACTTTAACAATTTCAGATCGTATTTCCGAAATTTCTTTGGCACTTTTAATGACAACGTTTGATTTATGTAATTAAATCCTGTAGTTTTTAGGTTTAAGGTTAATAATAGACCTAATGTCTTTAATTTCATAAGGAGTGATAGAAAAAATAGTAAGGGATTGGCTTTTTGAATTGTCAATTAATGATAATTTACTATGGTCAGTCACGTTAGGAATTTTAGAATTTGTGTTGTCACCTATATTAGTGAGTATGAATTAGATAGGTCACCTGCGGATTTATTTAAGTCTGAATTGTCATTAATTTTAATTAATTTATATCCATTGTTATTTTTATTTAATTATTCATTAATTAGTTTCCAGGTTTTATTATTATTATTATTATTATTATTATTATTATTATTATTAGAAAATTTGGTAAATTTATCAGCATAGTAATTTTTTCAGCAGTTTTCTTTATCAATTTAAATTTATTATTATATTTGTTAAATTTAGTTTTATTTTCCAAAGTAGAGTTATTAATATATTTTTTTGTATAATTTTGATTTAGTTTTCATTGATTTATGGAAGTCTAATGTCATCCATGGTGTTTTAAAATTTAAACTTAATATTTTTAGGAATTATTGTATGAAAAGATTCATCATATGTCTTTAAGAAAGCTTCTGTGAATTTGGAGTAAACTTTATCAGGTTTATTTTCATGACATTCAGTAGTATATATATATATATATATATATATATATATATATACTGAATGGTTGCACAACGCCAAGTAGGCCGATTAACTAGACAGGAGCTGGAGGAAATTATGAAAATTCTCTAAAGGCCTAATGCAAATATAAGAATGAGTCAGGAATGCATCCTGTCTCCCACACTCTTCATTGTTATCCTTGATACAATCTTTAAAATAGCAATTAGAGCAACACATGTATACATATACATATGCATTTAGGAGTTATAAAATATATATATAAGCCCGATTTATAAGTTTTAGGTTATTCATAAAATAGTTTATATTAGTTTCATGTTTCATGTTGAATTGAAACAGGTTCATCTATTCAAAGAATCGAGCCGGTCTTGGTTACACGCTGGCCGTGAATCACATGGCGGACTTTACGGAGGAGGAGATGAGGATGTTCAGAGGACTTCTACCATCGACCGGAAACAACGGAGGCATTCCATTCGATAAGTCCAAGTATATTGGCAAAGATCTTCCAGATCACGTTGATTGGAGGCTTTCAGGCATGTTATCATGTGGACAATGTTTCTGTGCATGACAATTTAGATATTAGGGTACACTGGCCACAGAAGTAGACAACCAATCCAATACTTATTGGCTAGTATGCATGTAACTCCTAAATGCATATGTATATGTATACATGTGTTGCTCTAATTGCTATTTTAAAGATTGTATCAAGGATAACAATGAAGAGTGTGGGAGACAGGATGCATTCCTGACTCATTCTTATATTTGCATTAGGCCTTTAGAGAATTTTCATAATTTCCTCCAGCTCCTGTCTAGTTAATCGGCCTACTTGGCGTTGTGCAACCAGTTATCGTCAAAACATCGAATTTTAACAACGTCAAGTGCAGTTAGTTAAACGCACCTTTTCAATTTATCGTACGATTGTTCCATGTAAAGCGCTCTTGACTTTGGCCCTCGCTATTTTACTGCGCTATATAAATCGTCATTTAGAATAGAATAATAGAATATAATAGAACAGAATAGAATAGAATAGAACAGAGTAGAATAGAATAGAATGGTACTTGGATGGGTGATCATCCCGGAATCTAGTCGTGGTGCCAGCGGCCAACCAAGCTGTTCTTCGCTTAGGTGTCGATAAATTGGTAGCAGCGTTAAGCTGCGAAGGTAAAACGCTGGTCTAGAGACGGTAGTGGCAAACGACTCCAGATTAATGACGTAAGTCACCTATGCCACCCCTCGCCTAGTAAGTAATTAAGTACGTAAGTGAGTAAGTAAGTAAAATCTCGTGTGTTTATTTATATGACGCTTTGGATGTGTACACTATTAGCTGCTTATTCTTGGGCGCTTAGCCTTTCTTCAGTTATTTTTCTCATTATCTCTGCTTTGTGTGCGTGTGTCTCTGTGTGTGTGTCTCTGTGTGTCTCTTTCTGCCTCTCTGCTTCTCGCTGTCTGCCTCTCTAATTGTCTGTTTTTCTTTGTATTGTTATAATTAGACACTGACATTATATTGAAGGGAAAAGGAGAAAAGGAAGACCAAGAAAAACATGGATAGAAAACTTAAAAGAGGATGCAGAAGAAATGCAAATGAACTTCATCCAAATGACCAGAGCAGCAAGAGACAGACAGAAGTGGAAGGAACTCATTCAGACCCATCGTCCAACCCAATAGGGAAAGACGGAAGGAAAGAAAGAAGAAGAAGAAGAACATTTAACTTATTTCTAGAGATGTATCGTTCTGTAAAAGATACAGCGACAGCATTTTAAATTTGAGACTCAAGCATTTTTAAAGACCACAGAGTTGCTTTACTTGCATCCACGTGTCGTGCATTGTCTCCGCCATGGTGCAGTTTCCTCCGTCCTGAAGACCAATTCCTTCTGATTCGGACTCACCTAAGCCTCTATCGATCGCCCTCTTACGCGCACGTACGCTTCTCTTCTCTGTATAAAATCTGCTTGCACAAATACAGACAGGGAGAGAGAGAGACAGACAGACAGACAGAGACAAAAGCAGAGATAATGAGAGATATAACTAACAATATTCAACGAGATAATAAGAGACAGAGAGGTAAAGACAGACAGAGAGAAAGGCAGAGAGGGAGAGAAAGAAAAAAGAGAGAGAGAGAGCCAAAGAGAAACAAAAAAGACAAACAGCTATTGGGAGAAATAAAAGAAGAAATACTGAAGAAAAAAGGTGAATAATCAGCCAGGAAGTGGTAAAAATTTAGGGCCTGTTTGTGATACACAAAATGTGCAGTGATAAAATGAAAGTGTGCAGTGATAAAATGAAAGTGTGCAGTGGTAAAATGCAATTTTCTGTGCTTTGTGTTGTGATAAATTTTTCGGACGACCTTTTTTACTTGTTTTTTCCGCGGCACAAATTTTCTGAGTTTAGTGCAGTGATAAAATTTTCTTAAAACAGTTCGTGTCAGGTCAATATATCCGAAGAGCAGTGAGGCTAGGTTTTTATAGCTATGGAGGATTTGATTTGAGAAAGATGAGTGATTTAAGCTTATATCTGAAGATATGAGGAGATAATGCAGGAATTCTGAGAAATGAGGATTCATATTGTATTTGTTCACAGTGTCTAAAGCTGCGGACGGAAGCTGGGATTGTGTTCCAAAGTTCAGTTGCTGCGTATGAGAAAGCTGTATGTACGCTGTGTGCAACGGAGGAAGGGGGTTGAAAATATACTTTTTGCGTACGTACTACAGTGTATATGGATGAGCCCAGTGCCAGATTAACTTCTTTGGAAACCTTGCGCAAACAACGCAACAAAACTTTAAATGGCCCTCAACCCTCCAAGTTCGAAGTTTCAAACCTCTGCCAGAAAATTTTGAAAATTAATTTTAAAATAGGCCTATAGAAAACTTCTTTAAATATATTTATTAAAAATTAAATACAATTGCAAATTCACATGTTTAAGTGTGTTTATGATTTACAGTATGTAAGCTTAAAAGTCTTTCCGTCGCGCTTTCAAGGCGCAATGAAGTCTTGAAAGTCGATAATTTTCAAGATCTGTCACTCGATGTTCAAAAGCTCCGAATTTGCCAATCAGTCCTGACCCACTATTGACCTCAGAGATGTCTTTATCTGTTTGTGGGACGTTTTCAACAGACTCATAATCTTGCTTCAGTGGTAGCTCTACGGTAGTTTCCGACTTAGCCACATCGTTGCTGATATCGATTTCATCAATAGTAGGCCCTATCTGTTGTTCGCATTGGCGATGAACTGCATCCAGCTTCTGACGCTGCGTGTATATCACGACCACATATTAATTGTGTAAACTGCTGAGTGGCTTCATTTGCCAAAAATGTATCAATACCTCCGCGTTGCCTCTTGCTCGCCTCCTCAAGCATTCGTTTCCGTTGCTCTTTCTGCCACCCAGAGTCGCATTTGTCTTATTTCTACGATTTCGTTTCTATACGAACTCTATTTGGGATTTTTATACTAATGTCGTTTTTGTATGGTTTGCTCAGGTGCTGTTACTCAAGTCAAAGACCAAGCCAGATGTGGATCTTGCTGGAGCTTTAGCACAACAGGAACCATCGAAGGAGCTCACTTTCTTAAGGTTGGAAAGACTTAATTAATATATTCACTAGAAAGGCTGCAGTTTACAGTCTAATTGTGTCGTTGGTGACTGGTACTTTACAAGAATTTGTCAAGAGTGTTGAGATGAAAATTCTAGTGAAGTTATTAGAATGACTGATAATTATATAATTGTTTGCGTTTACTGCGCTTACGAGAGGTATTGGAATGAAAATAACTTACTTATCTACTGGATGAACTCTAGTCTATAGATATGGTTTTTCATAAGATAATGATGCAGTAACCTAATTCTTGATTTCGCAACCAACACATTTTATGCGAAGTATGCCATCGCTGGTTAATTTGGCTGGTTCCTTGCAAAATGCAATGGCGATGAAATTTACTGATCTTGCATACTTTTAAGCATTTTGATAAATAAGCTTTGGCATACTTTTCTAAAACTTGAACACCGTAATGGCAAGAAGACGATCACTTTATCTCGTTGCATGCATATTTTGATTGCTGTAAGACTTGATTTAAGAAATTCATTTCCTGACTGACACGGACGGCCTTAGGTCCTGCAGGGCCCCGGGCGAGATAGACATAACCACTATCTCGCCCGGGCCACCGCAGAACGCGGAAGTGCGACATACTGTAGAGAAGAGACTTAAATTTAAAATATAATTAACATGAGTTCTACATAGAATAGTAATTTATGTAGTATTGGAACGATGATAGCTGCCAGTATTAATCTAAAAATTTCGAACTGCCCGTCAATGTTCGCCTTAAGCTTGTCTTGCTCGGGACCCTTAAAAGGCTAAGAAGAGCGGGCCCTGGGCACAGGCCCGATTTGTCCAGACTTAAGACCGGTGTCGTATAAAATTATTTCCCCCATAAAGTTATTTCCTGGTAAAATTTTGATTGGTCGGCAGATAGTTTGTCAATCAAGATTAGAACCGCCCTCCCATAGCAACGACAACTATAATTTTATTTCCTCCTTAAGAATTCTTTGCAGGCAACCAATGGCAATGCTTGAAGCAATTATATAGGTGGAGCCATGAGGCCATAACACATACGCAAATCTCATGCATATACACAAGGTCATACATATTCATTACCTATAACCACGGCGATTGGCTGCCGATGAGAGTCAATCACAGTCGTCCTATCCAACATTTGTTTTTCGAACGCGGTCATTCGCGATTTTGACAAAGTAGTTTCAAGTTTGCAATTGACAAAGTAGCTTCAAGTTTACATTTAATGACATAGAAATTGCAATAATCACTTGCTGTTAAATGTTGTAATACGCTCACTGTTATATTGTTCTGCAATGGTTTTTTGTTACTCATCCTCGTACATTCATTGGTTTGTCAATTCTTCTACGGCGCCACAATCATATCAGTGGTTTTCACACAGGCTTGCTTAGCCTCAGAAACCACTTAAAATCACATTATTATTACCATTGTGCCCAGGGCTTCAGCCGATGGCGCACAAAACCCAAATTGAACTAGAATCAGGTCAATTAATTACGGTATCTGTAAAAACTAGAAAATTTGCATTATCCATTGAGGAAAAATATACTTTATGGGAGCCTGAACTGTACATATAATTGTTTAGCGAAACCAGATCAGTTGGAAAGAATTTAAGGACTAAACTTTCCTACCTATCTACACATAACTATAAAGTCTACTGTTGGTGAGGAAATAAAATTATACCCGGTAATAAATTTATTTCCTAGTCTACTGTCTATCTATACCTGTGTATAGCATTGGTTGGAAATGAAATGATATCCTATGGGTAATAAATTTATTTCCTAGGAAATAAAATTATAGCCGGTTATAAATTTATTTCCTATCTATCTATAGCAGTACTAGTATCTGGCATTGGTTGGAAATGAAATCATATCCTATGGGTAATAAATTTATTCCCTAGGAAATAAATTTATTACCCACAGGATATCATTTCATTTCCAACCAATGCTATATACATGTATAGATAAATAGGAAATACATTTATTACCGGCTATAATTTTATTTCCCCGTCATCAGTAGGCTAAATAGTTATGTGTAGATATGTAGGGAATAAATTTATTACCCATAGGATATGATTTCATTTTCAACCAATGCTATGCACAGGTATAGATAGACAGTAGATAGAAAATAAATTTATTACCGGTTATAATTTTATTTTCCCACCAACAGCAGGCTATATAGTTATATGTATTAAATAAAGTTATTACCTGCTACCAACCGTATGCATTAAAGTGATTAAAGCTATTTTTAGATGTTATGTTGATAGGCGGAAATAAATTTATCCGGAATTAAGTTTATACGTATGCCGCATAATTTTATTTCCCTAGCAACCGCAGGCCCCGTCCAGGAAATAATTTTATGGCGGAAATAAATTTATATGACACCGGCCCTGCTGACTGGGCTGCAAGTTGTTTGCATTTGCCTTTGAGTACTTCACAAAGGGCACTATACAAATTGATCATTTACAGTGCATAACCTGCATTGATTTCTACATATTTGAAATTAATGTAGGGCATTTTTTCATACGTGGAGTCATAGTTTTATTTTTGGCAAACAATAGCATTATCCTTCTACCATAGAATATATTAATGCGTCTTCAGTTTTTAGAGTCGAAGGAAAGAACTGTTTATTTTGCCTTTTGCCTCTTTATAGACTGGTGAACTGATCAGACTTTCGCAGCAGGAGTTGATGGACTGCAGTTGGGGAGAGAGTAATGACGCTTGCGATGGGGGAGATATGACGAGTGCCTACAAATGGATCATGAAGTACGGTTTGGCTTCAGAGGAGGCGTACGGACCTTACCTCGGGCAGGTGAACTTCAAAATTCCACCCGGTTCAGTTGACATTTTTTAATTGATAAAGAAAATTTACATGGAGGTTAGCAATAGCACTTGTTATAAGATGGTTATGCAAACTTTTTGCTAATTACATTTCAAAAAGGTTGCCGTCCGCCATATTAGATTTTTCGCATAAGCCATAATAATTACAGTATTGTCAAAATGAAACAGCGTTTTGTTAATATATGCACATTCTTAATATCAGTATTCAGAGTTTTGCGCATTTGGGCACTTCTATGATGGCATGTGTATTCGATAATGCAATTATTGAATTTTATGGAAAAAACATCCGACTTACGGGTAATATTGTGCCTAAAATTACAGTAACCTTGTATGACGCTTACTGACCTAGTAACTGTAGCATGTAATTTAGTGAATCCATGTTTATATGTGTGCGTGTTGCAGATTGCAAACTATATAACATTCATTTCTAACGCAGTCAGTATAAATGCAAATTTTATCAAAATTGGACACAAATTTTCAACAGTTATTTAGTTTAATCTTTCGGTATATCCACTGGCGGCCATCTTAGATTTTTGGACTCTTGCACAGCTAGCCGACAATTTGAGAGGAACATAGAAGCTAAATCTTCTTATAATAGTCCAAAGTACATGAATCAGCAAAAAAAATTAGGAACAAAATGGTCACGGATCCTAATAAAACGACTCAACTATTGCTATTATCGTGGAGCGATAGAGCAAAACACACCGAATTGAAAGCGGATTAGTTTTGGAGACAGATACAGTGCCAAATGCTTATCGTTTCATACTCTCCTATTAAAGGTTAACGATTGCACTTCTCGTGTGGCGCTAGTCATTGGTGAACCGAGGGTGCATCTTTAGCCAAGGCGTCTTCGTCCGTGTTACCAGTGTTGCCACTGTTGCGATTGTTGACATTGTTGTTTGGTTTGATAATAAATAAATAAACCAATAAAAAGGAAGCTGCATTTGTGTCTTTTGAAGTCGCTGTGCCAACGGAGTCACAGCACAATATTTTCAGTGAAAGTGAATCTTGGCTGTGATAAAAATTGCCTACGTGAGGTCACGTTAGTGCCCAGGAGGTCAGCTCTGAGCCAAGCAAGGAGACAGAAAAGTCGTAAAGGCGCGGGAAGTCAGTTTGATGAATTGACCGTCGAGGAAACGAGAGGACCGCCGTCCATTCAGGCACGGTTAACACCGGTTTGTAGAGAAGCTGCCGAGAGAGGGAGAGAGAGACAGAGAGAGATAGAGAGACATACAGACAGACAGACAGAGACAGAGAGAGACAGAGAGACAGAGAGAGACAGAGAGCGAGCGAGAGACAGAGAGAGACAGACAGACACCCGACTGTCTATAAGCGAACAGGATTCAGGTTGCAATAGCTAAAGAAAGAGACGGGACCGCCGTCCAGTCAGGCACGGTAGACATTATCGAGAGTGAAGCCGTTGACGAAAAATAGACGCCGATGCCCGTCTACGAGTGAGTGCAGGAGAAACCAAACGTGCTAAGAAGCCGCTACAGCAGAAAGACATCGCCGCCTGTCTTTAAGAGAGCGGAAGACCGAGAATTTACCGAGAATGAAGAGGCGTGGCACCAAGTCGAAGCAAGTAACCAAAAACATGTACATAAATCGCATAAGGCGCCGAGACCAAGCGGTAGCCAGCGATAAGAGAAGTCAGGAAGTCAGTTAAAGGGCCTCTCGGACGAGGCCGGAGCCAGGACAGACAGAGAGACGTCAGACGAGGAAAATCGGGACCCTGTGTTGAGGATCGGCCATCCTCAGTATGAGACCTGCGCGCAAGCCGCGGACACCTCGTTTGATGGTTGTGAATCGGCAAAGATTGATCAAAATTTCATTTTGACAATTTATGGCAAACAGACGCCGTCGATCAGGCAGAGTCGACGGCGGAAGACGATCGGGAAACCGAGCGGGCGTTGGGGGCCGACCGACCGCCGACCGCGCGACGAGACCGCGAGCCGGATTCGCCACAGTAAATGTTTGATATTGTAGTGGGGCTTCATTGTTCGACATCGTGACTGTGAAGATGACAAACCCACTTTCAAATATCTAATGGAAATTATAATTATTTGCAGAACTTTTGGGTATTTGCAAGACGTAACTAATTCATATATTTCTATTATTATTAATATCAAGTATTAACACGGATCCCCAGTTTCAAGCTGTTTGTGCATTGGTTGTTGCATAACAAGCATTTTGTGTCACTATGGTGACTTCAGGCTGACTTAAAATTTAACGGGACCTCTGCTTGGGTAATGTTGGTTTTATGGCTGTCACATTCCAAAGAAAATTGAAAGCCACGCAACTCTGTGAGAAGTTTTAAAAATATTGTAACTCTGGTACGAATTGCTGATAGAGATGCGCAATTCAATTTTTTGGGGAAACTGTTTTATCCAAAGTTCCGGATTTCACACTTTATCCATCTGTCATTGATTTCACCTTCCCTTTGACTTATTTTGAGTTACCTTTTTACAAAGTTTAGGATTTCATACTTCATCATCTGACCTTAACTTACTACTGTCAGGACTTTGCATCTTTCACTAATTAATTGAAAATGAAGATAACAGCAGTGATTTTAAATTTTAGCTTTGCAAATTACGGGTAGTTGATTTCTTCAGGATGGTTTATGCCACTCCAAAGACGTGAAACCAACGGTCTTTGTGAAGTCATTTGTCAACGTCACCCCTAATGACACCGATGCTCTGAAGATGGCAATCGCCTTCCAAGGACCGATCTCTGTGGCGATTGACGCCGATCACCTGAGCTTTAAATTCTATTCCAATGGAGTCTACTATGACCACAACTGTTGTAAATACCAAGGACATATATTTACATATCGCAATCAATCTATCTATCAATCTATCTATCAACTTCTATGGCGCCACTGTCATAATGCCTCGGATATTGGCCGATGGCGCACCAAATCCAATCTGAATTAAAGCCAGGTCAAGTGATAAAACATTAACTACTGTAGTCACTCCGTTAAGTGGTGCACTGTTGAGTGCGGCAGTGTCTATGAATTTTAGTTACTGTCAGAATTACTACAGAGCCAAAACCTTTTGATATCAATTCATGCAGCTTTAACAATCCTTTGAAAATAATTTCTGTATTTGACTGATCGCGGAAAATTGGCAATCTCTAAACAGGAATTATGTTTATTTTATCTATTTGATTGAAATGCAAACGTTGACAGCAATTATTCGACCTGTGCCCATTGCATTACTAGAATGCCGCTACAGAAGTTACTGATTTGATTTGATTCGTGAACCAGACAGTGCAGTTGTGAAAGTAGTCCAGTGTCGTTGTCTTTGCAGCTTCTGTCAACCTTGACCACGCAGTACTCGCAGTTGGTTACGGAGTTTTAAATGGAGAGCCATATTGGCTCATAAAGAACTCGTGGTCAACCTACTGGGGTAACGACGGTTACATTCTCATGTCCCAGAAGAACAACAACTGCGGCGTAGAGACAAATCCAACATACGTTAATGTCATTTGAAGGGCAACTCCAACGTTCGTTGAGATCCTCACCTGAACCGACTTCAGAGCTGGATTTCCTGAACAGCACACAAAGCAATTATGCGTTTTTATTAGATACTAGTTTCAAAAGAAATATTTTCATTTTATGCAAATGCCTTCTGATACGTGGAAAAATCTTTGTTTATAACAATGTCGGATGATGTTCTTTGATTAATTATCGTTTTCTCGAAAATTTAATTTATAATTGCAACTTTTTGATTTGTAAATGTATGTGTTTTTATGTAAGAGACCAATTGTTTAAATCTATATATATATAATTCTCGATGTCCGTCCGTCCGACGGCAACATGGCAGGTATTGCAAGACGCTGTTGTCATCGACAACCAAACATTCTTTAATCAAAACTATATTAATAACGGTGCGTTTAACGAAGCGTCTTAATTGCAGCTTAAACCCCAGTCCCCTTCCCTCACCCCATCCCTCTCCCAATCGCCCAGGCCCCAACCCATACCCGCCCCGGCCCCAAACCCCTTTCCCCGTCCCTTTCCCCATCCCCCTTCCCTCTCCCCATCCCTCTCCCCATCCCTCTCCCAATCGCCCTGACCCTAACACATCTCCGCCTAGCCGCAGGTCCCAACCCATACCCGCCCCACCCTACCCCACAGGCCCCAAACCCCCCTTACCCTTCCCTCTCCCAACCCTCCTTCCCTCTCCCAACCCCCTTCCCTCTCCCCAAACCTCTCCCAATCGCCCCAGGCCCAACCCATACCCGTCCCACCTACCCCACAGGCCCCAAACCCCGTTACCCTTCCTCTCACCATCCCTCTCCCAACCCCCATTCCCTCTCACCATCCTTTTCCCAATCGCCCCGGCCTCAACCCATCACCGCTCCGCCCTACCCCACCGGCCCCAAACCCCGTTCCCAAACCTACGGCCACAAACCCCGTTCCCAAACCTACACAACGCTGATCTGAAAACCCGTACAACCCACTTTCCTCCTCTCGAATCTCCCTTCCCTCTCCCAATGCCCTGCCCCCCGTTATTATATATATTTACTCCTTCCTAACCTCAAACCCTATTTTTTAAATTTAACCCCTCAAGTGGGGATTAAATTTCCAGACGCCGTCACCGTACTGGGGATTTAATTTTTTGAAAAGCGTTCTTCACAAATGATTGCTGTAACGTTTTAAATTTGCTATATCTCAGGCTATGTAGGAGCTAAAAAGATGAGGTTTGCACCATTGTTTAGATTGTTTATTCCTCTTTCTAACCATCCGTGCAAAACAAAAAAGTTTGGGGGTAGAGTCCACTTTACGGCCTAAAATATCACCCTCTCCTCCCAAAATATTTTTATAGCCCCCTAGCAAAATATTTTCAGCGGTAACCCCACTTTGGTCAGTGGCAAAGTTGTAAAGGGATGTCAGAGGAACAAAATGTATCAAACAGTTTGAAAATCGGTTGACATTTGGTAAAGATCTATCAATTCTAACCCGATGTCCCCAATGTTTGAACATAATTATTACCGGTGAATTTCGCGAAAGTTTTGAATTCTGAGAATTCTGATCAAAATTACATGATCCAGCGAAGGTCGCTCGAGTCGACTACTGTAATAGTGTGCTATACGGCGTCCCACTCAGTCAACTCAATCGACTTCAGGCGGTGCTGAACGTCTCGGCCCGCCTCATCTATCGCTCCAGATGGGGAGCACATATCACTCCACTCCTGAAGGACCGATTGCATTGGTTAAGGATCCGCGAGCGGGTAGCGTTCAGGCGACATTGGCTGACGTACCGCGCCCTAAACGACCCTCATTGCCCGACATATCTCTCCGAGCTGATCGTGATAACCACAGCGATTGAACGTCGTTCCATACTTCGATCCGGACACAATGCTCAACTGGTTGTCCCTCCTCCTCTTCGGACAGCGGTTCTCGGAGACAGATCCTTCCGGCGTGGCAACCCTGCTTCGTTGAACTTGCTCCCGAAGACAGCGACAACCGAGTCACTCCCTGAGCGGTTCCGGAAGCAGTTGAAGACGCACCTGTTCAACAGCTCGTTTTTGTAAAGCGCTCTTGACTTTGCCTCGATGACATGTTTACTGCGCTTAAAAAATTGTCTTGCATAATAATAATAATAATAATAATAATAATAATAATAATAATAATAATAATAATAATAATAATAATAATAAGGCATTGTCTCAGACCCGCTGTGAAAGCTCACAACGCCTCCCTAAAGCTGTAATCAGATCAAACGAAGTTCGCCTTTAGAAGTGATGGTGCTCCACCCATTTTGGAACCCTGTTGCACCGCTGCCTGTTATTCTCCGAGGTGTTAGCTGTTGTATTGAGAAATTTAATTAATAAATACTTTCGCAGCGGGTTAAGTTAGAATCTCGAAGTGCCAGAAAAATCATTGGGGACAAGCTCTTTTGGCGATGAATGGAAAACATCCTAAAATAGTAACACGCCTGAAGTTGGCTGTGAATGTCACAGCTTACATTTGGTATTAAAACCAGATGAACAACTTAAGTAAGTAAAATTTCGTGGATTACATAGCGCCTTGGAAAGCACCGCAACAGTAGCTGCTTATTCTTAGGCACTCAGCCTTTCTTAAAATAGCTATGGGGAAGGTATATGATCAGCCAGGTAATAGTCAACATCCGAATGGCAGTGAGGATAGGTTGTTACAGCAAAGGAGGAAATGATTTTAGAAAAAGGAAAGATTTAAGCTTAGACCTGAAGACTTGAAAAGATAATGCAGGAATAATAGGAAATGAGGATTCAGATTTTATTGTTTGAAGGTGTCCAAGTTTGCGGAGGGAAGCTGGGATGGAGTTCCAAAGTTCAGGTGAGGCGTATGAGAAGGCACGGTTGCAAATTTTCAGGGATGACTGATTCAGCGGGCGTGACAGAGTGAGGTAAGATGAGGAACGTGTGGGTCGAGGAGGCTGAGGGGTTAATAGTGATCTAAGGTAGACAGGTTTTGATGACTGAAGTGAGCTATATGTAGGCCTAAGTGATATTATCTTATATTGGATACGTTCAGTTATTTTAAGTCGACGTAATGATTCTAGTATGGGTGAAACATGGGAGAATTTAGGTGCCTTAGTAACAGCACGAGCAAGTGCATTTTGTATTGATTGCAATTTGTTGATAGAGGCTTTGGGAAGGTCATAGTAGAGGGAGTTACACTAATCTAATTTGGAGTGGACTATTGGTGGTAGGCCACGAATATGAACATAGCAGGTTTTTGAAAGTTGGGAGATTTGTGATTCAAAGTTTAGAAAAGAATCAAATTTTAATCCGAGATTTCTTGCAGTTGCAATAGGGGGTATTGTGGTGTCATGAGCCAAAACTAGCTCAGGATAGTCAATTTGTTGAGTTGTTGAGGTAGTCCAGTCAAAAGAAACTCTGTCTTGGATGGGTTGAGAGCGAGAATATTATATGAACTCCGTGCAGCTTTTGATGAGAATACAGATTCGAGCTCTACAATAGATGCATTAAATAAAGGAGATGAGAAGGAACAAAGCATGAATCGAATGTCTCTTGCCTCCACAGAAATACTCTGGATATTAAAGCACGCAGAAAGTCCACGTTCGTTTATAACTTACTGTATAAATTTTAAAAGAAATTATTCTATTTAGAGGCCTGTAGTCGCGACGCTTAAGACAATACGCCACCCGATCCACTAGTGCTTAATTATTGAGTGTGAGCATCTGTTTTTCAACTGTACTAGTCACGGCGTCATGAATACTAGCAAGATCTCTTAATTGGATTTGAGGATCAAAGTCGCGCACACTCTAACTAGATGTAGTTATCTATCATCGCCGTCATTGTATCGTCGTCGTCGTCATTATTGTTATTATTATTATTATTATTATTATTATTATTATTATTATTATTATTATTATTATTACAACGTAATGATTAACGTGGTAAGTGGTAACTCGTCCTATAAGAACTGCGTGAACACTTTACAAAAACACAAGAAATCACAAGTAGCTCCTGCAGAACAGCCAGGTTTTAAGTTTTTTTTGAAGGTGTTGAGCGATGGAGAGAGTTGCACAGATGGAGGTAGACAGTTTCACGCTCTCGACGCGGCCACAGGGAACGCGCCATCACCGACAGTTCGAAGGCGCATCCTCGGGACGACCAGTGAAGTGATCGGGCAGATCTCGGGCGTTACCGACCATCCAAGTCAGCCACACGTACCAGTTCAGTCGCCAGGTATGCAGGACTAACACCGTTCAGGCATCGGTAGGCTAATAACGCAATATTGAAGTAGATTCTTTCTGGCGCTGATAGCCAGTGCAAATCACGAAGCGATGGAGTTACGTGCATGTTCACCTGGTGGAATATGGCCTCGTTGATACGCCAATGCTGAGCGTAAGAGAATGCTGAATGACGCAGATTTACGCTTGCGCTTGAGTATATTATTGCAGTGGTTCTTAACCCGTGGGCCGCGGCCCAAAAGTGGACCGCGAGAGGGAGCCTTGTGGGCCACGTTGAAGTCTCAAAGACAAAAGAGAAGTTAATAAAAGAAATAAAAATAATCCTAATTTTTACGCATTTCATTAGTGTGTTGTCATTGTATCTAAATCATCATCTTCTCCTTGTTCCTTCATGAACTGAAGTTAAGGTGACAGCATGAATTTATACCCTCCAACAATGTCGATCCTCTGTCTTCTTGACTGCTGCTGACATTTTCATTCCTGTCCACTCTTCCACGTCATCCGCCATCTTCTCTCTGGTCGCCCTCTTCGTCTAGTTCCGAACATCATTCCTTGTTGGATTGTCCTCTCCATAGTTGACCTAGTGTCGCTGTTCCGCTGTACGTGTCCGAAGTACTGTATTGCAGTTTCCTTCTTTTGCACATGTTGAGGAAACGTCTTTCCGTGCCTGACATTTTCAAAACCTCTTCATTGGTTTTCCTATCTCTCCAGCTTATGCTTTGCATGGTACGTAATGAGTACATTTCAAAAGCTTCTATTCTTCTCTGTATTTTTCTTTTCAGAGTCCAACTTTCACATCCATATGATGCTGTACTCCATGCAGTACTCCATGTATCTAAATAGGTTTCAATAATATATAATACATTATATTTTGAAAAACAAGCTTTTGCTTGTCATTAAAAATTTGAATAGGTTTTGCATAAGCATCACTTGTCTTTTTTTACTTTATTTATTAGCCATGCCATTAAATGCATTGCAGCCTATTTTATTATTTAAATGACAACAAATACATAGATGCATCGACTTAAAAATTCATCCAATCTTTTTTGGTCTTTTTGGTACTTTGGCCTTTGCATATAAATACGGTAGAGAGAGAGAGAGAGAGAGAGAGAGAGAGCAGGTGCGGCACTGGGTTTTGTTGGCTGGGTGAGTCTAATGCAATCTACACAACCAGGACCTGACTCTCCAAATCAAAATTTCTCTGCGGATTTGCACAATTTGCTCGGGTGTCCCTGCCCGAGGCTGGATGGGTCCGGATCCGCGGACCCAGCCTCTAGCGCCGCCCCTGAGAGAGAGAGAGAAGTGAGTTACAAGTGGTTGAAGTCCGGCCATTACAGAGTACATATGCCCAGTGCAAAACCATGTAAGTTTAGACTAGGCGGGATTTAATATGTCTGCTGGAGAACATCCAATCTCGAAGAATTGTCTGAAAAGAAATTTGATCGTCAGCTGATTTAGTCAGCAGAGATCGAGGACTGAATCTGTAGATTAGAATGTCGTCAGCATTTGCACAAGAGCAGCAACGCCAAACAAACTTACGGACATCTCATAGGATTAATGATAATGTGATTTCAAGCGGTTTAGGAGGCGCATTTAGCCATTTGTAGTAGTTATGCTGATGATTTTGATGTGTTCTTCAATGTCACAAAATCTGTGGCCTTGAGAATTAGACCAAGATGGGATACCAAATGTTTTCCTCTAAGGTTTAATATCTGTGTATTGGACTTCGATTTGGTACCAAGGAATTAACATTATTACTGCAACGATATTCCAGTGTAGGCTACTTATGCTGATGATTTCGACATCCTTGACCTAGAGGGAAATGAGAGTGATCTGGAGGGCAGGGTACAGACTTTGATGGGCTGTCCATCAATTATGTCAAAATAGGGAATAGGGTGAAGAAGTTTGACAATTGTTGACATGGGGGAGGGTCAAGACAAATTTACGTAAACAATTTTATTTTTCACAATAAATCTAAAAAATCAAAACATAGGAAATTTGTCCGTGCGGGCCGCCAAAAATCCGACGAAAGATATGATAAAAATATATTAGACTGGCTGTGCACATAAATAAATGAAATAATCTGGGAATGATACAAATTTAAAATCTCACAAGTACAGTTTGGAATGTCCGAAATGCGCTAAATTATTAAATTATTACTGTGTTATTTAATTAACTAAAGGAAGTTTATTATTGAAATTTAAAATGAAAGAACTTTTAAAATTACGTATAAAATATTGTTAGCTTGTTGGGAACGGAAAAATTATTACATAATTTTATTAGATGGGGTCACTGAAAGTTTGACTATTTACTTTAGATCAAAACGTCAACATCTGAGCTTGTGACTGTTAAATTAATTATTTAAGTAGCTTTGTTTGCCTGTGCAGCTGTGCTTGTGTATACTGTTGAGGTAACCGCACCGAGTAAAACGATCATGAACTCATTATATAACTGCATTAGTAAATGTCTATACAAGATTTTGGCATGCGCTGTTGGCAAAGTATCGCCGAAATATGACTAATTTTTAAAATTGAACCGGTTAAAACGCAATTGTTGGCAATCGGTATACAAGACTTCTGAACATTTGTACAGCCAGTATGTTTTTGAATTATCAATTCAAATTAGTTTGATAGTATAAGAGATATTTAATACATTTGCAAGTTTGCATTTGCATGTCTGAGTAGAATTTTCTGTCTGGTTCTTGTCTTGGTACTTAATTGACTTATTAACTGTGTGACAGTAATATGTTCATTATTTGACTCAGAAATAAATGGGGTACAAAGTCGTATATATATATATATATATATATATATATATATATATATAACTACCTAGTACAACTTAAATAAGCAGGAAAATAGCGAAAACATTTGCTCTGACTTTTGACTTGTAATATCTTCGCTTTAATTCATTTATCAAATCCAGGACATTCCGCGTACAATTAAGGGTGTTGTATGTGTTTGAAAATAGGTTGACATCTGCCAAAGTTGTGAACACATATGCAGTGACATGCTTTTTTATATTTCTGCCACAGTGTAATTATAATGTATACACTTGTATAAACTCTTTCGAGGAGAATGTACCGGATTCTACGAGTCACCTGGCTGATCATCCGTTGAAATGTGACTTGTCATGTGCTTTGACGATTATCAATTCCGATTAGATCCGTGTCTTCTGACTATTTAATGTCTCGTTAATCGTCGCTTGAGGCGTCTTAAGCTCTGCTTTTGACGGATTCGCTGTCATGATTCGCTTTCAAGGCGAGTAAATTTAAGACTAACTTTAATGTTGATATCAAATCCTAAGGTTCTTATAGTCAACTTATTATTACTTCCTTTTGTACTAAGTATTTCATAATTTGAAATTAATGCGAGGGTGCTCATGATTTATAGTGAGCTTTTGTTGTATTTTGCCGACAAGCACTAATTCTATAAATAATGGATAAATCAGTAAGTACTAAGTAGGTGAGTGGAGAATAGAATATTTACAGCGCGTTTTGCATCTGGCTTTCTTATGTCATCGTTTCAAGTCTAATTGGATTATATTTTTTGAATCCATTCGATTGTGCATAAAATGGTGCAGTTTCTGCATATGAATTTAACCGATATATCTGATTGCCGACTGCCGAGTGAAGTGAGTGAGTGTGTGTGTGTGAGAGAGAGAGAGAGAGAGAGAGAGAGAAAGAGAGAGAAAAGATAGGAGGCGCGGGCGAGAGAAATAGAAAGGAAGAGGTGAAAGAGTGAGAGAATAGAGGAAAACAATGAAATGACGACCCTGCTGTCACTTTGTTAATGCACCGACGTCAATCCGCCATAATCTATTAAGCAGCCTATAGTATCGATTCTTTTGCTTGCAGTCACTGCACACTCCACACCAAAAACCGAAAAAATACTTAATATTATTGATAATTAAGCAAAACGATTTACACTGAAACATTCGTTCAGTTACATAAATAATTACGTAGTTTAAAATTCTGAATATAAACTTCTCCAGCATTGAAATGCTATAGATGTAGGCTACATGACGGATGTTGAACTCAGCAAAACGCAATTACAGGCACTTGGCCTGATTGTTGATTCTTATGACCCATAACACAGAATACTGATGTGATAGACACATTTTGACAATATTTCTTAAATCAGCACCAAAAACTTATGCTTAATCACAGCTTATGAAATTTATGTTGGACAGTTTAATATAAACATTATAAAGGAAGACCTGCAGGACATCAACTTGAGCTTGGGAGACGTTGTACATGTTGCAGAATTTATGATAGACAAGAGCGGGGAAAGTATGTACGAATCTCACAGGCGTAAGAGATAGAGAACACAACAGATCAAATAATTATTCTACTCTGAGCAGTTTATCGTATACTGGTTCCCTGTAAGCAAAGTATAAATGTGCTTGTTTCGAAATCTGTGCAGTCAATATTATTAGTCGTTTAATTATGTATATGCATTAAATCCATTAATACAATCAATGAGAAATAACTTAAAGGTTTCAGTGCAATGGCGATGTATTAAAATTTATTGACGTATTTTTCAGTTGGCCTGCTTCTGGTTGTCGCTGGAATCAGTCTTTCGGCCGCCACTGCACCTCAATGGCCAGACTGCTACACGGTGTCTGGAGTGATTCGCCTTCCATATGCCGAGATTAACGAGCCATTTACGGGGTACTTTGAAGGGAAAAAGAACAGGAGCCGATATGATTTTTATGGAGGTGATTAATGAGTCTGTCACCAGGTGACAGCACCAAAGTTTCATCAGCTTATAGGGAAACTAGATTTTGCTTTTGCATTTCTATTTTGAACATCTGACATCTATTGATCAGGGGCGTAACGACAGGAGCAGGCATATCGGTATATACTGTATACCCCCAAAATCAGTATATATAGTATAGTATATATGACATATATACTAAGATAGTGTGACGAAGTTATTATGTAGTGATCGATAAAAGTTGATAGTCAATAAATGAATACGACTGAGGTCCAATACTAATAATAGCTTTAATAAGAAACTAGAAAGATGCTCGCTTCGCTCGCTTCGCTCGCAGTGCAGGATAATACTAATCCAATACCTATACCTAATACCCAATCATTGAATTCATGCTGAACAACATTTCAATGATCGCCACCTATAGCAAAGCTCTGCGCCACGTAATAATTAGGCCTATGTACGTTAAAATCACGCAACTGTGGCCATTTGTGACGCTGTACACGTATTTTTTGTGTACGCTAAAACTACCTCAGGCTGCGAACAATTGTTACCAATAGCAACGTCGTCGCACGCCCAGCCCTCTGACGCTGCAATGACTCGACTAAACCGGTTCTACGAACAATTGTTACCAATAGCAACGTCGTCTTCGAACATCGTCCACCAACGCATCGCGACGTAAGGACTAAGCGGTCTACCAATAGTCAACGCTCGCCCACCAACGCATCGCGACGTAAGGACTAAACGGTCTACCAATAGTCAACGCTCGCCCACCAACGCATCGCGACGTAAGGACTAAACGGTCTAAACCGTCTACCAATAGTCAACCAATCAGAACGCTTGAAGGTAACAGACAGAGAGACATACAGATAAGGATTTTAATATTATAGATAGTTAAAAGGTCTATAGAGTGCAGGTCCCGATAGTTCGACAGATGGCGCTAGTTGTTAGTGAACAGGGAAGAAATTAGCAGTGAGTTTAGCACACCTCTCTTTTAGCGGACCGGGAATCACTTAAATAAGGGCTCGTGCGAAGGCATAGGCCGGTAGCTGAGGTCAGCGTGTGTATGGAAGGAAAGGTCCGTATAGTGTTTTAATAAGGATAGGCACCTTAAAGAAGAGCGCCTTAAGTGGAAAGCATCCTGGATGGGGAAAGCAGCTTAGGTGGAGGGCACCCGGAGATAGGAAAGCACCTTAAGCGGAGGGCACCATAAGGAAAGAGTGGAAAGCAACCGGAGATAGGGAAAGCACCTTAGGCGGAGAGTACCCGGAGATAAGAAGGCACCCTAAAGTTAAGCACCTTGAGACCGGAGTCCTCGAAGGATTAAGCAGTCTGAGAGCGGCGCACCCTACAGTAAGTAGAAGCACCTTAAATGCGGTGTGTGAGGAGCGCTGTACGCTAGTCGTTAAGAGTGCGGTGCCTTGATCAGGAGAGATAGGTCCGGTGCGCTGATAGACAGGTGCGGTGCGTTGAAAGATAGGTGCGCTGTGAGATAAGTGCGGTGCGTGGATATATTGAGCTATAGGAAGTGTGCGTTGCACCAAGGAAACGAGCGATAGATAGAGTGCGTAGTGTGAGAGCCTAACATTCTTAGCCAAAAGCTAAGACGAACGGACACGTGCCTTAGTTGTTGAGTCTTACCTCGTGTAGCAGACCGGGCAGAGCCATCTTGAGTTTGGAGGCTTAGGGACCTCGAGCACTCGGTTTGCCACAATATATAACATATATCTATAGATTATGATTTATATAATAGAATTTATAATATTTATAATATATAGTATATATTATATATAATATGTAAAACAATATATACCCCCAAACTTATACCCAACAAATCAAATTCCTGGCTACGGCCCTGCTATTGAAATATAATGTAGGAGAGCAGTGGCGTAGCGAGGCAAAGTACCGTCCGGGGCGAGAAAAAAATGCCGCCTCCGAAATTTCCTGGGATAAAAAAACAAAACGTTTAAACTTCCCTGACAAGCAAAAAAACCTTACCAACTTCCCTAAATTTCATGACAAGCAAATAAACGTTATCAACTTCCCTAAATTTCCTGACAAGCAAAAAAACAAGAAAACCTTATCACATCGGAGAAGTAAAAATTCAAAAATTCCAAAATCTCGAAAATGCCGCCACTAGGGCATGTACCGCCCGGGGTGGGTCGTCTCCACTGCCCTCTCGCTACGCCACTGTGTAGGAGGTAGGGTAAGATGGACACACGAGGTAAGATGGATCCCTCAAATAACAGCGATCCTATTGGTGATATCTACCGAATGACTATGAAAGTGGTTGCAGTAGGCGGCGATTGATGTACATTTTGGAGTGCCTCAAGGATCTTTTCTTGGGCCTGTACTGTTCAGCCTTTACACCACACCGCTCTCATCTTTAATTAATTCCCTTATTTTAAATCACCAACTCTATGCCGATGACACTCAGCTATTCCTTTCCTTCTCACCTCTTTCATTTAATGCTTCTATTATTGAGCTTGAATCTGCATTCTCATCAATCTCTGCTTGGATGTCATCTAATCTCCTCGCACTTAACCCTTCTAAGACAGAGTTTCTTTAAATTGGACTACCCCAACAACTCAAAAAATTGACAATCCTAAACTAGTTTTGGCTCCTGACACCACAATAATCCCTGTTCAAACTGCGAGAAATCTAGGATTCAAATTTGATTCTTTTCTAAACTTCGAATCACAAATCTCCCAACTATTAAAAGCCTGCTATATTCATATTCGTGACCTTCGCCGCCTACGTCCTTGCCTAGATACTAAAACTGCCTCCACAATTGCCACCTCAATAGTCCACTCCAAATTAGATTATTGTAACTCCCTCTACTATAACCTTCCCAAAGCCTCTATCAACAAATTGCAATCAATACAAAATGCACTTGTTCGTGCTGTAACTAAGTCACCTAAATTCTCCCATATTTCACCCATACTAAAATCATTACATTGGCTTAAAATAACTGAACGTATCCAATATAAGATAATAACACTTACTGTACATATAGCTCACTTCAGTCATCAAAACCTGTCTACCTTAGGTCACAATTAACCCCTCAGCCTCCTCGACCCACACGTTCGTTATCTCATCTCACTGTCACGCCCGCTAAATCAGTCATCCCTGAAAATTTGCAACCGTGCCTTCTCATACGCCTCACCTGAACTTTGGAACTCGATCCCAGCTTCCCTCCGCAGTCCTGGACACTTTCAAACAATAAAATCTGATTCCTCATTTCCTATCATTTCCACATTATCTCCTCAAGTCTTCAGGTCTAAGCTTACATCATTCCTTTTTCTAAAATCATATCCTCCATGGCTGTAACAACCTAGCCTCACTGCCCTTTGGACGTTGACTATTGCCTGGCTGATAACATACCTTCCCCATAGCTATTTTAAGAGAAGCTGAGCGCCTAAGAATAAGCAGCTACTGTTGTGCTGCTTTCCAAGGCGCTATAGAAATCCACGAGATTTTACTTTACTTTACTTTACATTCGTAATATTTTGTCGTTGATCGAATATTTGGAGGTTTCATTGCGTGAAATTGTTTTTAGCCCTGTTTAATGTAAATGGAGCGCATCAATATTTTGTTTTCTGTTGAGTTGTCTGATATTTAATTTTATAACGAAGTGTAGCAACTGAAAGATGTATTGAGATGCAGAAAGACTTGTACATATATTTCATAGATTATGAAAAGGCTTTCGATAATGTCCGTCATAACGAACTTTTTGAGTGTCTGAAAGGAGCAGGAATAGACGGAAAGATTTAAGAATATTTACAGAAATATATTGGAACCAGAAAACAACACCTCGGATTAATGGAACAACTGGAAATGGATTCAAATATTAAATGGTGCCAGACATGGATGTGTATTATCCATAGAATTTTTCAATTCATATGGTGAAAAAATCATGGAAAACAAAGAAGAAGAAGAAGAAGAAGAAGAAGAAGAAGAAGAAGAAGAAGAAGAAGGAGTCAAAGTTGGTGGACAGAACATCAATAATTATCTAAGATATGCAGATGATGCAGCCCTGATAGCAGATTCACGACAAGAATAGCAGGAACTGCTAAATCAAGTAAATACAGAAAGTGAGAAGAAAGGTTTAAGAATAAACATCAATAAAACATTCTGCCTAGTGATATCCAAGAAGAAAGACATCCCGAAATGCGATATCAACATAGATGGAAAGAAAATTAAACAAGTCATGACATTCAAATATTTAGGAAGCTGGTTCACCAGTGATGCGAAAAGCGAATCAGACATAAAAGCAAAAATAGGAATGGCCAAAGCAGCCTTTGGGAATTTAAAACACATACTAACAAACAGGCATTTAACAATGAAAACAAGGATTAGGGTTCTGGAATGCTATGTTTGGCCAGTCGTGTTATATGGTGCAGAAACGTGGGTAACTACAGAATTAGAACTCATACAAGCAACAAACAACAGAGAGAAATGGAAGTCCATAGTCGCCAACGTACAAATACATGACACCTGAAGAAGAAGAAGCAACTGAGGCTTTGAAATATACCAAACAAATTGGTACAGCGCGGGTGAGTTTTCTCTTGGAGTATGGTGAACGAAGGCATCACATATTGGGGTATGATGGACCCCGAATGTTTGGGCAAGACAGATCCATGGGCCCATCTTGCCCCAGTATTCAATAGAGTGTAGTCAAATTAAATTTTGAGACCTGAAGTTGCTACTAAAGGTGGTACTAGTTTAGTGAAGGTTTTGAGTAAACATATATAAGTGCAGAATGATGAGCAAGCTGGATAAATAGAAACCATCTTACCCCACGTATGGGGCAACACGGACCCCTATGGCTTCAACTTCGAAATTCAATTTGACACTGAAATAAACATGCTTAATCTTTTATTTTTGTACACTGTCTCATAACATTATATACTAGTCGTAAGTAGTATTAGTGCTTGATCGGATAAATTTAAAGCAGGCAAATATAGAATTTAAATGAGCTAGTCCATCTTACCCTACACATGAGGCAACACGGACGCTTATGGATAAAAATTTCAAATTCAATTTGGCACTGAAATAAACACGCTTAAGTCTTTATTTCTTGTGCGATGTTTCATAACATTATATACTGGTCGTAGGTATAATAATAATATAACAAGGTTTAAAGTGGTTCAGTAGGAACTGCCCTGTGTGAGAACCACTGTTGTTCCCGTCCAATCTAATATCCTAAACTACTGAGGTTTATTTTGAACTCCTTTACAGTTGTAGCCGTTACTATCCCCTCATCCAGTTCATTCCATCTGTCCACCATTCTTGCACTAAAAATGCTGTTTATGTCTCCCAACCCGTTTCTTGAACAGTTTCATGCTGTGTCCTCTGGTTCGATCATACTGCTTCATTGTAAAGAATCTTTCTCTTGGCATTTCCACTTTGTTTGTTAGTATTTTGTATGTCTCGATCAAATCCCCTCTCTCTCTTCTTTTTTCCAGGGTTGTCAATCCACAGTGATTTAGCCTTTCCTCATAGGTTAGTTTATGATATCCCCTGATCATCTTTGTTGCTCTGTGTTGCACTCTTTCTAAGGTCTCTATGTCTTTCTTTAGGAATGGACACCATGCTTGAACACAATACTCTAAATGCATGTTTCTGTGCATGCCTCGGAAAAGCGTCGTTCTGGGTAGTTCGACGATATTTTGCGCTCGTTTCAGCACAAAATGTGCGAGTAGTGATTTTCTCGTCATTTTCGGAAGGTCCTCTGCACTTTTCTCGGGTGGATTCGGACGTTTTTAGTCGCTTCTTCGTCGCGTGTCTGGTCCGCCATCTTGTTCTGGTTTTTTTCACCGACGCTGCTCGGCAGAACAGCAGACTAGATACCCGTGCGGGAATGCTACGACTTCCGTCCTAATCGTAGCCCGGAATTCCATCCTAAGTTGGATTTATCTAGTTCAGTGACGGTCTACTCACGGGAGTCCGCATCTCAGAATTGTCCGAGTGGTCTTGTCTCGCGGACAGTTCTCACAACATCCGCGAAATTTTAAACATTTTATCCCGTGTTTTGTAACTTTGACGTGTCTGTTGCGGACGGTTCTACAGCGAAAGGCCGCTTTCTACGGGATTCGCCATGTGTGTTAGGGCGGCGCTTTCCCATGTTCCCATTAGGGCGGACTTTACGCTGTCTTTGTTATCCTACGTTCGCCATCGGCATGCCAAATTATGTCAAAGCGCCTTTGACTTCGGCCTTCGTCTTGCGTACGGCGCTATAGAAAGTCGTCGAGAAGATAAAGATAAAAAAGGACAAGGACCTACCTTTTAGGGATCATTTCTATAGCATGTATCGCCAGGACATCAGGTAAAACTGATTACTGGACCACAAACTACATCTACATCTACCTCTGCAAAACAGAAAAAGGCAGAAAGGAAAAAATAAAAAAACGATTTCAATTTGAATCACAAAATTTAAAAAGCAAAAAAGAGAATGCTGTAAAACAAAATCAACTGTAGAATTCCGCTATATCGAAGCTCAAGAGACTGTGATAAAAACTTAAATATATCCGAGTTTCAAGGTATCTAATTCCGGGTCATAAAAAGCCATCATTTCGTTTTGTGCAAATGTGCATCTCCCGTTAGCCTATTATACCCTCTAAAATTGTACCACCTCCTAACACTCGAAACTAAGTCTTTCTCTCTCCTGGTACCCTTGGTACCACTGCACTATCGATACCGCTATCACTACTTCTCAATCCGCCTCGGTACCGCTCTCTTCGCTGGTACTACTCTATTTCCACTGCTGGTACCACTGTTGGTACCGCCTCGCCTCGGCTCCACTTGGTACTACTTGGTACCACTCCCTAAACCTCAGCGGCTGATACCGCCTGTACCTCTACTTATCTTCCGTTGGCACCACCTGGTACTGCTTCTTTCCGCCGTCAGCACCGCTGGTACCGGTATCCTCCTGTTTCTCCGTCGGTACCGCCTGGTACCGGTATCTGCAAGGGTAACTCACCGTCTCCTCCCTTCCCGAACACACGCTGCCCTCAGCTATCGGCCCTAAGCATTGAATCGGCCCTACTTTTACAGGAATCGCCGGCCACTAAAACGGTGGTGTCTAAAACCTAAACTGTTTTTCCTAATATCTCACTGTCGGCCGGCGCTACCTACCTAGTGATCTTATCCCTCACTTACTACACCTTTTTAGTAATTACCTGACTATTGATTATTATTATTGGGCCTCACATTCAATTGAATTCTATTATTAATCGTTTTATTAACCATTTGTGATTTCTCTACATTATGTGAAAATTGCGGAAAAGTTGTGGGTTTCGGTAGTGTGCTCCACATGATTTTCCCGCAAAAAAACGGCTGACGAGCAAAAAAGTACATCTACACAGGTGGTGGGACATTATATATATATATATATATATATGTGTGTGTGTGTGTGTGTGTGTGTGTGTGAAGAACATAGCGAAAAGTGCGCAATATATTGTGACAAAATCACTAAATTTACATTAAAAAGAAATAATAATAAAATACAAATAAATGTTAGTTCCGATGATGATGATGATGATGATAATAATAATAATAATAATAATAATAATAATAATAATAATAATAATAATAATAATAATAATAAGGCAGGAATAGTTTTAAGTCAAAAGAGCTTAAGTCTGAGACATTCACTAGATAGCGCCAGACGTTACAGAATAGCAGACCATTGACCGAGTTGAGTTTAGCAATCCTTTTTATAGTGAGTTCGGGATAATATAAATAGAGGTCCGTGAGACGGCGTAGAGAGAGCTGGTAGACTGAGTTTACACTTGGATTGCCAGGGCAAACAGAAGAGTGCACCTTATAGAGAGAAGTGTTCAAGCACCGCTTGTCAGTGGTTCCCAAGGAGCGGATTGCTCCAAACGGTAAATCGCGGCGGCCAGCCTTTGAGGGACAGACGAGTGCGAAAGCGCGTCTGCGACTCAAGCCTAAGGCGACAAGTGACCCTTTTACGGGGAGAGACGACGTCTCTTGGATAGGATCGCGATCGCCGTAGTCAGACGGCGCGGCGCTATGAGTTTAGATCTCTTCTTGGACCTGTACTGCTCAGCCTTTACACCACACCGCTTTCATCTTTAACTAACTCCCTCAATTTAAATCACCAACTCTATGCCGATGACGCCCAGCTATTCCTTTCCTTCTCACCTTCATTTAGTGCATCTATTGTTATTATTCTCATCAATATCAGCATGGATGTCATCTAATCTCCTTTCTCTCAGCCCATCTAAGACAGAGTTTCTTTTAATTGGACTGCCTCAACTCCAAAAATTGACAATCCTAAGCTAGTTTTGACTCCTGACACCACAATAACTCCTGCGCCAACTGCATAGAATCTCGGATTCAAATTTGATTCTTTTCTAAACTTCGAATCACAAATCTCCCAACTTTCAAAAGCCTGCTTTGCTCATATTCGTGACCTTCGTCGCCTTCGTCCTTGTCTCGACACCAAAACTGCCTCCACAATCACCACCTCAATAGTCCACTCCCAATTAGATTACTGTAACTCCCTCTACTAGTCTACTACGACCTTCCGAAGGCCTCTATCAACAAATTGCAATCAATTCAAAATGCACTAGCTCGTGCTGTTACTAATCACCCATACTAAAATCATTGCATTGGCTTAAAATAACTGAACGTATCCAGTATAAGATAATAACACTTACATATAGCTCACTTAAGTCATCAAAACCTGTCTACCTTAGAACACTCAACCTCACCGACCCACACGATCTTCATTTCATCACACTCTTTGACGCCCGCTGATTCAGTCATCCTTGAAAATTTGCAACCGTTCCTTCTCATACGCCGCACCTGAACTTTGAAACTCTCCCAGGCTTCCCTCCGCAAACTTGGACACTTTCAAACAATAAAATCTGCATTTTGTCATATGACTACAACAATTTGCCAAATGTGGCGGTACTTTGACGAAGTTCTGACAGAAGTAATTTTACATGGATTTTTTGTTTTTGAGACGCGGGCGGTGTAAATAGATCTCGTGCTCTTTTTTCAGCTCTGATATCAGCTGCTTATGCGGGTTTGCATTTTCAATCAGTTTTCAAGCAGTCAGGTGCCCTCAAATGCAATTAAACTGCCTTCAAACAATGGATTTTGTCTTATTTTCTAGTTATTCTTAGAGAGTAGAACTTGTTTAATCCCCGTAGGAGCCCCTAAGGTCCTACTCGCTAGAGGGCGGTTGTAACGTCAGAACTGGATAACAGTGGCAACACTGCGAAAGTAACCATAGGTTCGGCAGAAGAGGCTTGCCACCGTCAGCCAATGAATGGCTTAGCTACCTATGGCTGATGGCCACAAAACGGGGTTCAGCATCGGACCCTACGTTCATTGAAGTCATCCGGTGAAGTCTTTACTTTTATTCATGACTATTATATGGGGCATTGACTGATTAATAAATGATGGAATATCTAACCGGATGTTTCACGTTGAATTGAAACAGGTTCATCCATTCAAAGAATCGAGCCGGTCTTGGTTACACGCTGGCCGTGAATCACATGGCGGACTTCACGAAGGAGGAGATGAGGATGTTCAGAGGACGTCTACCATCGACCGGAAACAACGGAGGCATTCCATTCGATAAGTCCAAGTATATTGGCAAAGATCTTCCAGATCACGTTGATTGGAGGCTTTCAGGCATGTTATCATGTGGACAATGTTCCTGTGCATGACAATTTATATATTAGAGTACATTGGCCACAGAAGCAAGCAACCAATCCAATACTTATTGGCTAAGATGCATAGGCATTAGAGATGTGCGGGTACAGCAAAATGCCTACCCTACCCGTACCCGTGCAAAAACGTCCTTATCCTACCCATACCCGAACCCGGGGGTACGGCTACGGGTACAAGGACCTGTACAGTGTACATGTATCCGTTCCTAGAGACTATATAGAGGCAACAACATTAATGTATTAATGGAAGCAGAGCACATTTTAAAAACATGTCATGTGTTGACATTTTTTAAAAAAGAGGCACATGTTTATATTAGGGCAGATCTAGGGCTTAGGAATCAGGGCAATCCACTTGGCAAGTAGTAGGCCCGTGTTCTTTCTGGGGTACTGGACTGCTGGTTGGTAACATTGTATAATGCAGCTAGTCAGTTAGCCTAAGCCTACGTCAATGTCGGACATGGACTAGAAGGCTCGATGGACCTGTTTAAAATATTTAGTAGATATACATATAGTTTAGCCATGATTTAGGTTGTTGCATCGTTATTTCATGAGAAAAACTATCTAGAAAAGAGTTCATCCAGGGTTTTTAGATTAATGTCGTCTTTGTATATGGTTTGCTCAGGTGCTGTTACTCAAGTCAAAGACCAAGCCGACTGTGGATCTTGCTGGAGCTTTGCCGCAACAGGAACCATTGAAGGAGCTCACTTTCTTAAGGTTGGAAAGACTTGAATAACTTCACTAGAAAGGTTCTATGTAATTACAGCTTATAGTCTAACCTTTGTTTATGCTATGAACTTCCATGTGTCCCTTGCAATTACAGTTTTATATCGTTGGTGACCGGTACTCTACTAGAATTTATCAAAAGTGTTGGAAAGAAAATTCTAGTGAAATTGTTAGAATGAGCGATAATGGTTTCGTTTACTGCGTTTTATGAGAGGTATTGAAATGAAAAATAACTTATCTACTGGATGAACTCTTTTCTAGATAGTTTTTCTCATAAAATAACGATGCAACAACCTAATTCATGGCTTCGTAACCATGACATTTCATGTGAAGTGTGCCAATGCTGGTCAAATTGGCTGCTTCCTTGCAAAATGCAATTCTGATGAAATTTACTGTTTTTTGCATAAATTTAAGCAATGCGATAAATAAGTGTTGGCATGCTTTTCTAAAACTTGAACATCTTAATGGCTGTAAGATGATCATTTTATCTCACTACTTGCATATTTTGAATGCGACTTCATTTAAGAAATTAGTTGCCTCACTGGGACGCAAGTTGTTTTAATTTGCCTCCGAGCAAATAAGTAAAATCTCGTGAATGTCAATAGCGTATAGCGCTTTCAAAAGCCGTCTATTTTTAGGCGCTGCATCTACAGTTGAAATAGCTATAGCCGGAGTTTAGTGGTCAGTCGGGCAAAATCAATTCCAAAGATTAGTCAAGAGTGGGAGAGGGGAAGCGGCAAGACAGACTTTGAAAAGATATAGGCCTAGAGACTACTGAAAGTCCAGTTGTACTCAGAGCCGCCGAGAGGGGGCTAGAAGGGATGCACAGGGGCCCGGCGGTCGGGAGGGGGGCCCGGGCCGATGATGAATGTGTTTAATTAACAATGATACCATTTATTATTATTATTCCAGGGCAATTTATATAGCGCTGTACGCATGGTTTAAAATCCAAAATCAAAAGCGCTTTGACAACGCTGACATGTCAATGAAGGTCAGAAGGTGGCGATGTTAAAATCCACTGTGATGATGGAAAGAACTTTGCTGCCGTGAAGAAGTCCGGTGCCAAGTCCTTTAGAAGCGGCCCTTCAAAGAAACTGTAGCCCCTCCATTGACATGCCAACGAGGAGCGGAAGATGATGTTGAAAGTCCGCGAGTTGGTAGTAGGAGTTATCCACGCAGATGTCACCACCGGTGAGTTCCTAAAGAAGCGGTCTTCCGTAAGAAAATAGTTTTGTCGTCGAAATCGGCAAATAACAACACTAAAGAAAGGTTACGATGTTGTGTTGAGCAGAGGGGCCCGGCGAGCAAAAGGGGGCCCGGCGAGAAAAAGGGGGCCCGGGACCTGAGGACACATCAAGAGAAACAGCGTCAAAAAAGGTCGTCAGCAAATTTTAAGACTTGTCAGGGGCCCGCCGGCCATTCTGCACAGGGGCCCGGAATTTCTCTCGGCGGGCCTAGTTGTACTTCGGCTCATCCATGCAACTCATGAGTTGAGCACAGGACGAATAGTGCCAGCCGATGTCAATATGGTACAAAATAATTAATTTAGAGAAAAACAGCGGTCTATTGAATTACTGTTTGAAACGGTAATGGAGTGAGCGATACCAGATTAAATTTTAAAGTGTAATTATAAAACCAAAGATAAATTCCAGCCAAATAAGAGCACACCGATATAGCTTAATCCAGAATATAAGAAGTTAGAATTATTGATTAAAATTACAAATTTCTCCAGCGCAGTAGCGAAAGTTTAAAGTTTAAAGTAAAATCCAACGATTCAGATTTTGAATAGTTCTAGTCGGCGTCACTGCTTCCTCAAACCCCATTACTCCAGTATTTCAGAAAGGCGCTATACAAATTATCCATTTACATTGCATGACTTGCATTGGTTTCTACATATTTGAAAGCAATAAAGGGTATTTTACATGTGTGGAGTTATTGTTCTATTTTTGGCAAACAATAGCAATATCCTTCTACCGTAGAATATATTAATGTGTCTTCCGTTTTTAGAGTCGAAGGAAAGAACTGCTGTTTATTTTGGCTGTTGCCTCTTTGTAGACTGGTGAACTGGTCAGGCTTTCGCAACAGGAGTTGGTGGACTGCAGTTGGGGAGAGGGAAATTATGGTTGCGATGGGGGATATGAAGCTTATACCTACAACTGGATCATGAAGCATGGCTTGGCTTCGGAAGAGGCATACGGGCCTTACCTTATGCAGGTGAACTTCAAAATTCCTTCCCGTTCAGTTGACATATTTTTAATTTATAAAGAAATTGACATGGCCAAAATTTATGAGCATGCTTTATCTAATAGCATTGGTACATGTAATTAAATAAATAAGTAAAATTGTGTAAGTTTTCATAAAGTCTTTGAAGTTATGGTTCCATAATAGCTTTGCGCGTGATCTACTGCTTAAGTAAGTAAGTGAGTAAGCAAGCAGAATTCCGTACATTTCTATAGCGCTTTCGAAAGTAGGTACAGCAGTAGTTGCTTATTCCAAGACGCCAGGCGTTTAATCTACAGTTGAAATATCTATTATTATTATTATTATTATTAAAGTTAAGATTATTGTGGTAACTAATCCGGAAGAACTACGTGAACACATTACAGTGTCAAAACAGAATGATAACTAGTTCGAAATAGCCAGGTCTTTAAGCGCTTCTTAAACGTTTCTAGTGATGGTGAGAGTTGAATGGCCAGTGGTAGACCGGTCCAGACCCGTGGTTCCGCCACGGGAAATGCGCGATCACCCACGGTGGAAAGACGCATTCGCGGGACGAGTAGCGCTGCAGTGGAGGCCGATCTCAGACATTGTCGACCATCGTGGTCTGAGACACGATGCAGTTCTGTCTTTAGGTATGCCGGGCCCATGCCATGCAGACACCAGAACACCAGCAACGCCAGTGTAGGTCTACCAGTAGAGGTGTTATGTGATCACTCCGTCCGGATCGGTGAATCAAACGCGCGGCAGCCTTCAGCACTGTCTGAAGACGATTGAGGAGATAACTAGAAGTCCCTGCAAGGGTGACGTTGCCATAGTCCAGCTTTGTCAGCACTAAAGCACTGACCATCGACTTAAGGAATGTAATTGAGACGGATCGTCGATTGCTCCGTATCAATCGTAGAGCAGCGAAACATCCGGCGACGGTATTGGCCACGTGTTGTTTCATCGATACAGTACGATCTAAGTAGATGCCTATATTCCGCACCGAGGTAGTCGGCTGCAGCTCCAGATCGTCAATACGAACACACGCCGTGGGTAAGAGGTGCTGCAGCCGGTCTGTAGCGATCCATAGGACTTCCGTCTTGGCAGCATTAAGCTGGAGTCGATTGGATCTCAGCCAGTTTGTCATCTCTGCGATGCACAGTGTAACGCCTGCTGCAGTTGTTGAGTGGCGGCGGGCATGCATCTCCCATAAATCTGTGTGTCATCAGCGTAGAGTTGAGCCCGTAGTCCGTATTTTTGAGCTATGCCAACCAGGTCAGCCACATAGAGAGCGAAGAGGATGGGTCCAAGGACCAATCCCTGTGGGACTCCACGATTGACTGAGGATGGCGTCGTCGAGGAGTTGGCGCAGCGTACGAATTGAGTTCGTTGATCAAGGTAAGACGAGAACCACTGCAGGGCTGAGTTGCGGACCCCATAGGATGCTGTCAGCCTCTGCAATAGTGTAGCATGATCTACCGTGTCAAATGCGGCGGTGAGGTCTAATAGTACCAGTACTGCCATTTTACCAGCATCTAATTCCCGTAAGATGTCCGTGGTGACCTTCAGAACCGCTGTTTCAGTGGAGTGGAATGAACGATAAGCCGACTGCAGTTCTGGTAGCAAGCCATAGGACGAAAGATAGTCAGTAAACTGACGTAATACCAGACGTTCTAGCAGCTTCGAAGGTACTGATAGATTAGAAATTGGTCTATATGATTTAACATCTGCAGCGTTCAAGTTGGACTTCTTGATACGTGGGGTAATGAAGGCTGACTTAAAGGTTGACGGCACTATCCCAGTGGCCAACGAGCGATTGAAATGCTCTGTGATGTATGGTGCCAGTACGTCTGAACACTCCTTAAGTAGCCGAGTTGGTAGTGGATCACTGGAGCAGTGCTTATCCGGTAGAGCACGTATGCCAGCGATCACTTTATCGATTGTCAGAGTCCGGAACGAGCTGAGTGAACAGTGAGGTGCCGCAAATGAGAATATAGGCGGTTCATGTATCGACGTGGCCGACCATATTCCCTCGACCTTATATAGCCGAAGTTTATTGGTCAGCCGGGTAAGGTCAGTTCCAGAGATTAGTCAAGAGTGGGAGAGAGGAAGCTGCAAAGCAGACTTTGAAAAGATGTTGAGACCAAAGGAGATCCAGTCGGCTCATGCAGCAACTCACGAGTTGAAAACAAGACGAATAGAGCCAGCCGATTTTACTATGAACGATGCTACTATGGAAAAAATAGCTATCAATAAGCTATCTATTACTATCTATCAATAAACGTCTATTTATTTTAGAAATAAAAAGGGCATATTAAATCACTGTTTGAAACTGTAATGGAGTGAGCGATAGCAGACTAAATTTCAAAATGTAGCCAAAAATAAATTCTAACCAAATGAGAGTGCACCGATATAATTCAGAATCACAGTGTCCATAATATAGGAAGTTAGTATTAGTGATTAAAATTACAAATTTATCCAGCGCAATAACGAAAATTTAAAGTTTAAAGTAAAATCCAATAAAATTTGTTACAAAAATGCCCTTTTAAAGCTCTATTTTGCACTAATTCGTCCTTACCTAACATATTGCAGCATAATGTGGAGCCATTAATTATAAATGCATTACTGCTAGAATTCAAACACTGCAAAATAAGGCTATTCGTATAATATCTTGTCTAAATAAAAACAACATAAACACAAATAAACTGTGTAGAAATCTAAATATACAAACCATTGCTAATACTTACAAATATCAGACATTAATATTTATGTATAGATACTCAAGTAATCCTCTACCAAAAATATTTTATATAGACCAATAGTTCTCTACTGTTAATAAAAAAACATAATCATAATATAATTAATATTAGAAGTAGTGATAATTTTGCCATAACATTTTCATACTTAAACACTAGAATTTTCACTATAAAATTTCAAGGTCCTCGGATATGGAATAACCTCCCTACTCACTTGAGTAAATTACCAGATCTAACTTAATTTTAAAAGGAACTTAAAAGATTTATATTACTAAATAATTAAACTTTTACCTTACTTTTGAAATTCTTTGTTAATATATTGAAATAGGAACGGTTTAATTTCCATTGTATTATGTTATTATTAATATGCATATATCTACTATGATAATATTTTCTGGATCAGTGATCGTTTACCTTTCCGCTCGCTTTTAAACTCATGAGATATTTTATGTTAATATCATTTTTTTTGTAAATTGCCGCTTAAACTTAAGATTATTATTACCTATATGCTACTGTCATGCGGGAACCATGGTTCCCTTAGTAGCTTATTATTTCCAAAAATTTATATTATGTTAAATCAAGTGTGAACTAAAAATGTAAACCTCTTGTAACTTATTAACTTGATGTATTATGCATTAATGTTTTGATTATTGTTTGGAAATAAAAATCCTATCCTATCCTATTCTATTCACAATTTGAATAGTTCTAGTCTGCGTCACTGCTTCCTCAAATCTTAAATAGCTAAATTTAAATAGTTCGGTTAATTAGCTAAAGACGCAGTTTAGTGGTCACAGGTAGGGTTGTGAGTTCGAAAATTTTTCGGGAATTCCGTAGGAAATTTCCGGAAAATTTCCGGGAAAATATCGGCACTTTTCCGGAAAAATTCAAGAAATGTTTATTACTACTTATTTTTATTTTTATTATTTATTGCTATTAGTAATATTTATTATGATTACTATTATTACTATCTATTATTATTATGATTTATTATTATTATTTATTATTATTTATTATCACTATTTATTACTATTCATTTGTTAAGCATTTGTTGACAACAAAGCTAAAATTGTAGAGTGTCAGTATTTTCAGTAACTGCCAAGTTAATGCACTTTTATTCATTTCTGTCGTAATATCACCTGATTTTACTGAGCGCTAATTAACAGCATACATGAACTTACAGTAGCAGTCAAAAGTAATTGTCCCGGTATTTAATTCACAAAATTTCATATCATGGTCAACTTATAACACGTTGTTAATTTTTTTTTATCAGGAATCGGTATAAATTAGTTGCTAAGGCACCTTCGTAACAGATTTTGACGGTTTATTCAATAATTTTATTTTGAATGATATGTGCCAAAACATATAATAAAACTTCGTATTTTTAGCTGCGATAATTATTTTGCTCACTACTGTATGTTAACCTCTAATAATATGTATCCTGGAAAGTTTCCGGAATTTTTCCGCAATTTTCTCCGACAGTCGATTTCTCTGGAAAAGTTACAACCATAGTCACAGGACAAGGTCCATTCAATACATCAGTCATAGTGGGAATGGGGAAGCAGCATGGCAGACTATGAAAAAAAGAAACAGAAAGAGACGTAATTTGGCTCCAGAATATATTGCGAGACAACAATTATATATACGTACAGTATGTAACAGGCTTGAATGTACATGTACTGATGCATGGCAGATGAATGCTGCATATGACCATATACAGAATACTTTTAAAATTGTAGTTATTCATGCTTTTATTTCACACCTCTATTCGTTTTTGAGTAATTATGAGTCTTGTTCTTGTTCTTGTTATTCTAAGAGATTGATTTTGTTTAAGTCAATGTTTGATGTTGCATTGGGCCTTCATTGTTCAACATCGTGACTCTCAAGATGACAAACCCACTTTCAAATATCTAATAGGAATTATAGTTAATTGCAGAACTTTTGGGTATTTGCAAGATGCTACTAATTCATATATTTCTATTGTCTTTGATATCAAGTATTAACATGGATCCCCAGTTTCAAGCTGTTTCTGCATTGGTTGTTGTATAACGAGCATACTGTGTCCATTAGTGGTGACTTCAAGCTGCCTTGAATTTAGCGGGACCTCTGTTTGGGAGATATTGGTTTTATGGCTGTCACCATTCAAAGAAAATTGAAAGCCATGTAACTGCGAGAAGTTTGAAAAATATTGTAACTCTGGCATGAATGGCTGATTAAGAAATGCATTTCAATTTTTGGGGAAAGTGTTTTATCCAAAGTTTGGGAATTGATACATTTTCCATCATTCATTGATTTTTCTTCCCTTTGACTTATTTTGAGTTATCTTTTTACAAAGTTTAGGACTTCATACTTCATCATCTGACCTTAACTTACTACTGTCAGGACTTTGCATCTTTCACTAATTAATTGGAAATGAAGATAGCAGCAGTGATTTTAATATTTAGCTTTGCAAATTACGGGTAGTTGATTTTTTCAGGATGGTTTATGCCACTCCAAGGACGTGAAACCAACGGTCATGGTGAAGTCATATGTCAACGTCACTCCTGATGACACCGAGGCTCTGAAGATGGCAATCGCCTTCCAAGGACCGATCTCTGTGGCGATTGACGCCTCTCTTCCGAGCTTTGACTTCTATTCCAATGGAGTCTACTATGACCCCGACTGTTGTAAATACCAAGGACATATATTTACATATCGCAATCTATCTATCTATCAGTAAACTTCTATGGCGCCACTGTCATAATGCCTCGGACATCGGCCGATGGCGCGCCAAATCCAATCTGAATTAGAGCCAGGTCAAGTGAAAAAACAGGAGCTGTAGTCGCTCCGTTAAATGGTGCACAGTTGAGTGCGGCAGCAGCTGTAAATTTATTTACTGTCAGAATTACAACAGAGCCAACACCTTTTGATATCAATTTATGCAGCTTTAACAATCCTCTGAAAATAATTTCTGTATTTGACTGTTCTCGGGAAAGTGACAATCTCTAAACAGGAATTGTATTTATTTTATCTATTTGAGTGAAATGCAAACGTTGACAGCAATTATTCGACCTGTGCCCACTGAATTACTAGAATGCCGCTACGGAAGTTACTGATTTGATTTGATTCGTGAACCAGACAGTGCAGTTGTGAAAGTAGTCGGATGTCGTTGTCTTTGCAGCTTCTGTCAACCTTGACCACGTAGTACTCGCAGTTGGTTACGGAGTTCTTAACGGAGAGCCATATTGGCTCATAAAGAACTCGTGGTCAACCTACTGGGGTAACGACGGTTACATTCTCATGTCCCAGAAGAACAACAACTGCGGCGTAGAGACAAATCCAACATACGTTAATGTCATTTGAAGGGCAACTCCAACGTTCGTTGAGATGCTCACCTGAACCGGTTTCAGAACTGCATTTCCTGAACAACACACAAAGCAATTATGCGTTTTTATTAGATACTAGTTTCAAAAGACATAAATAATTTCATTTTATGCAAATGCCTTCTGATTCGTGGGAAAATCTTCGTTTATAACAATGTCAGATGATGTTCTTTGATTAATTATCGTTTACTCGAGAATTTAATTTCTAATTGCAACTTTTTGATTTGTAAATGTATGTGTTTTTATGTAAGAGACCAATTTTTTAAATAATAAAACGGAATAATGAAGAAACTATGCTCTTTTATAGCACCAATTTCAGGGTTTGTTAAAAACTAATAAGAAAATTTCATAAAAATTGGGATTGCCTAAGCTTTTCTATACGAGTATTTCAAATAAGAGGATTTCAATGGAAACAAGGATAAGAGTCTTGGAAACTTACGTATGGTCGGTTTTGCTGGACGGCGCAAAAAACGTGGTCAATTTCCAACCAGATGAAGAAGAAATTAGATGCAGTGGAAATGTGGTTTTTAAGGACAATGATGAAGGTTTCAAGGTCAGAAAGAAAAAAGCTTTATATAACCTGCGCAAGTACTCCAATGTTCAATATGTATGGGGTAAGGCATTGTTTCAGACCTGCTATGAAAGCTCGAAACGCCTCCCTAAAGCTGTAATCAGATCAAACGAAGTTCGCCTTTAGAAGTGATGGTGCTCCACCCATTTTGGAATCCTGTTGCGCGCTGCCAGTTATTCTCCTGATGTATTGAGAAATGTAATTAATAAATACTTTCGCCGCCGGTTAAGTTAGAATCTTGAAGTGCCAGAAAAATCATTGGGGGACAGTGAAAGAGAGACTAGTGAAAAGGAAACTGGTTGAAGAGACGAATTTTCAATCTAGTTTCAAAAAACAAGAAGTTTGTTGAAAGATGTAACATACTAAAAATAATTCCAGCTCTTTTGGCGAGCAATGGAAAACATCCTAAAATAGTAACACGCCTGAAGTTGGCTGTGAATGCCACAGCTTACATTTGGTATTTAAACCAGATGAGCAACTTAAGTAAGTAAGTAAAATTTCGTGGATTCTATAGCGCCTTGGAAAGCAGCGCGACAGTAGCTGCTTATTCTTAGGCGCTCAGCCTCTCTTAAAATAGCTATGGTGAAGGTATATGATCAGCCAGGTAATAGTCAACATCCGAAGGGCAGTGAGGCTAGGTTGTTACAGCTAAGGAGGAAATGATTTAAGAAAAAGGAAGGATTTAAGCTTAGACCTGAAGACTTGAGAAGATAAAGCAGGAATAATAGGAAATGAGAATTCAGATTTTATTGTTTGAAAGTGTCCAAGTTTGGGGAGGGAAGCTGCGTTGGAGTTCCAAAGTTTAGGTGAGGCGTATGAGAAGGCACGGTTGCAAATTTTCAGAGATGACTGATTGAGTGGGCGTGACAGAGTGAGGTAAGATGAGGAACGTGTGGGTCGAGGAGGCTGAGGGGTTAATAGTGATCTAAGGTAGACAGGTTTTGATGATATTATATGACATCCGTGCAGCTTTTGATGAGAATACAGATTCGAGCTCTACAATAGATGCATTAAATAAAGGAGGTGAGAAGGAACAGAGCATGAATCGAATGTCTCTTGCCTCCACAGAAATACTCTGGATATGAAAGCACGCAGAAATTCCACGTTCCTTTATAACTTATTGTATAAATTTTAAAAGAAATGATTCTATTTAGAGGCCTGTAGTCGCGACGCTTAAGACAATACGCCACCCGATCCACTAGTGCTTAATTATTGAGTGTGAGCATCTGTTTTTCAACTGTACTAGTCACGTCGTCATGAATACTAGCAAGATCTCTTAATTGGATTTGAGGATCAAAGTCGCGCACACTCTAACTAAATGTAGTTATCTATCATCGCCGTCGTTGTATCGTCGTCGTCATCATTATAATAATAATAATAATAATAATAATAATAATAATAATAATTATTATTATTATTATTATTACAATGTACTGATTAATGTGATAACTCGTCCTATAAGAACTGCGTGAACACATTACAAAAACACAAGAAATCACAAGTAGCTCCTGCGGAATAGTCAGGTTTTAAGTTTCTCTTTGAAGGTTTTGAGCGATGAAGAAAGTTGCACAGTTGGAGGTAGACCGTTTCGCGCTCTCGACGCTGCCACAGGAACGCGCGATCACCGACAGTTCGAAGGCGCATCCTCGGGACGAACAGTGATCTCAGGCGTTATCGACCATCCAAATCAGCCACACGCAGTGGCGGCTCTAGGATTTGGCAAGTGGGGGCCGTTGGGGGGCAACTTCTAATCATGGGGGCCAACCATTTGTTGTTTAATACTGTATATGTCGCATTAAGTATAGGGATTAGGGACCCAACTGGGGGGCACTGGGGGGACCAGGCAGTCAATAGGGGGGCGCGGGCCCCCCAGCCCACCGGTGGAGCCGCCACTGGCCACACGTACCAGTTCAGTCGCCAGGTATGCAGGACTAACACCGTTTAGGCATCGGTAGGCAAATAACGCAAGCTTGAAGCGGATTCTTTCTGGCGCTGATAGCCAGTGCAAATCACGAAACGATGGAGTTACGTGCATGTTCATGTTCACCTGGTGGAATATGGCCTCGTTGATACGCCAATGCTGAGCGTAAGAGAATGCTGAATGACGCAGATTTACGCATGCGCTTGAGTATATTATTGCAGTGGTTCTCAACCCGTGGGCCGCGGCCAAAAAGTGGACCGCGAGAAGGAACCTCGTGGGCCACGTTGAAGTCTCAAAGACAAAAGAGAAGTTAATAAACGAAATAAAAATAATACAACTTTTTACGCATTTTATTAGAATGTTGTCATTGTGTCTAAATAGGTTTCAATAATATATAATACAATATACTTTACAAAAACCAAGCTTTTGCTTGTCATTAAAAATTGGAATATATTTTGCATAAGCATCACTTGTCTTTTTTTACTTTATTTATTAGCCATGCCATTAAATGCATTGCAGCCTATTTTATTATTTAAATGACAACAAATACATAGATGCATCGACTCAAAAATTCATCCAATCTTTTTTGGTCTTTTTGGTACTTTGGCCTTTGCATAGAAATACGGCAGAGAGAGCGAGAGAAAGAGAGAGAGAGAGAGCAGGGGCGGCGCTGGGTTTTGTTGGCTGAGTGGGTCTAATGCAATCTACTCAACCAGGACCTGACTCTCCAAATCAAAATTTCTCTGCGGATTCGCACGATTTGCTCGGGTGTCCCTGCCCGAGGCTGGGTGGGTCCGGATTCGCGGACCCAACCCCTAGCGCCGCCCCTGAGAGAGAAGTGAGTTACAAGTGGTTGGAGTCCGGTCATTACAGAGTACATATGCCCAGTGCAAAACCATGTAAGGTTAGCCTAGGCGGGGTTTAATATGTTTTCTGGAGAACATCCAATCTCGAAGAATTGTCTGAAATGAAATTTGATCGTCAGCTGATTTAGTCAGCAGAGATCGAGGACTGAATCTGTAGATTAGAATGTCGTCAGCATTTGCACAAGAGCAGCAACGCCAAACAAACTTACGGACATATCATAGGCCTAATGATCATGTGATTTCAAGCGGTTTAGGAGGCACATATAGCCATTTGTAGTAGTTATGCTGATGATTTCGACATCCTAGAGGGAAAGGAGGATGATCTAGAGGACACGGTACAGACTTTGAGGGGCTGTCCATTAATTATGTCAAACAATAGGAGTTTGACAATTGTTGACATGGGGAGGGCGGGGATCAAGACAAATTTACGTAAACAATTTTAGTTTTTAAACAAATTTAATTACTTAATAAAATAGGACAGTAGTCAGTGCGGATCGCCAAAAATCCGACGAAAGATATAATAAATATTAAGCTTAAATAATTGAGATAATCTGGGAATGATATGAATTTGAAGTCTCAGAAATACAGTTTAAAATGTTCCGAATGCTCAGAATTATTAAAGTATTATTGTGTTATTTAATAAACTAAAGCAGGTTTATTATTGAAATTTAAAATAAAAGAGCTTTTATAATAACGTGTAAAATATTGTCAGCTTGTATGGGGCGTAAAAAGTTTGGCCTAATTTTATTAGGGAGTTCACTGAAAGTTTGACTGCATTTACTTTAGATTAAAAGCGTCAAACCCTGAGCTTGTGACTGTTGAATTATTTAAGTCGTTTTGTTTTCCTGTTCATCTGTGCCTAAGGTTATGAGTTCGGAAATTTCCTGCGGAGTTTTTTCGGAAATACTTTTCCGGAAAAATTCCGGAAATGTTTATTACCATTTATTACTATAATTATTATAATTTATTATTATTATTAATATTATTATTATTATTATTTATTTATTTATTTATTTCTATTCATTTTTAAGCATTTTCTAACAACAAAGCTAAAATTGTAGAGTCAGTATTGTCAGTTGCTGCAAAAATAATGCTTTTATTCATTTTTTGTCCTAATGTCACCCTTACAGTAGCAGTCAAAAGTAATTGCCACAGTATGAAATTCATGAAATTTCATACCATGGTCAACTTATGAAAGGCTTTTAATTTCGTTTTCTCAGCAATCTGTATAGATTAGTTGCTAAGGCACCTTGGTAACAGATTTTGGCGGTTTATTTAATAATTGGGGTTTTAGTGATATGTACCAAAACATATAATAAAACTTCCTAGTTTAGCTGTGGTAAATACTTTTGTCCACTACTGTATGTTAACCTCTAACAATATGTATGCTAGAAAGTTTCCGGAATTTCTCCCGAAAAATTCCGGAATAATTCCGGGCATTCTATTTTTCCGGAAAAATTACAACCCTAGCTGTGCCTATGTATGCTGTTGAGGTAACCGCAAGTAGAACGATTATGAACTCATTATAAATAACTGCATTAACAAATGTTTATTGAAGATTTTGGCATGCGCTCTTGGCAAAGTATCACCGAAATACGAATAATTTTTAAAATTGAACCGGTTAAAACGCAATTGTTAGCAATCGGATTACAACATTTCTGAACACTTGTACAGCCAGTCTTTATTTGAATTATAATTATTATCAATTCAAATTAGTTTGATCGTATAAGAGATATTGAATACATGTGCATTGTGCACGTTTGCATTTGCATGTCTGAGTAGAATTTTTTGACTGGTTCATATCTCGGTAGTTAATAGTTCTCGGTGCATTGTGTTGTCTTTTGTTTGTTTTTGCTTTGTTTGTGGCTTGTGCGAAATAAAGAACGCATATAGGCTATATATATATATATATATATATATATATATATATATATATATATATATATATCAAAACCTATATATATTGATATATACATGTATCAGTGGTGTAGCCAGGATTCCAAATAGGGGGACACTTCGACATTTCTTGACCAAAAAGTCTTGACGAGCCCCATGGATATATCAAGGATATACAGGTATAAGCTTACGTATATGCACTGTAGCCAGGGATATTTCTAGGATTGTGACTTTGGCGATGTCGACCTAAAATTGGGGCGGGAGGGTAGTGTCCGGAGCTAATTAGTATGCATTTTGCATGCATGCCATTGTCACATTGCCAAATTGTGGGGGCATCGACCTCAAATTGTGGGGGGCGAGCGTTTTAGGGGGTGTAAAAATATCCCTGACTGTAGCCAAATAAAAACATGCCACTGTACGCCATATTTGTCCATATCTTTGGCAATTGTGAACCGATTTTCAAGATGTGTGAACCGATTTTCAAAATGTGTTCATTATTTGACTCAGAAATAAATGGGGTAATATATATATATATATGCATATATATATATTCGATAGAGGGCGTTGAACCAGCAGCCCGTGGGTGATTTTGCACCTGCAAACTATCGCGTCGTTTTCTAGTCTCTCGGTCTTTCGTTCCGGTTTTTGGAAGCGGTTCTCTTTCAAACTGCCTCGTCGTCCGAATGAACGCGCTGGACAGCTGCACAAACGTCGAGAGGCGTCGTTTTCGACTCAAAAATAAGGGTCGTGGTGGGCGTTCCCAGCCGTCATTCGGGACAGCGTCAGTCGCCAGAGGGCCGTCGAACAACAACGTCGAACAACAACAACAACGCTGGTTTCGCGTCCTTTCGGATTGTCCTCCTTCCAACCGTCTCGTTCGTCCGTGGGAACGACCCAGGTCATCGCGTCGACGAGTCGCCGTCCTCGACTCCAAAAAGTCGGTCTATTGACTCCATCGTTCGACCGAAGAGGGAAACATTGTTGGACCTGGAGTATCCGTATCGCAACGACATCCTGGACACGATCGAGCAGAGCCGCGACTGGTTCCACAGCAAGATCTCGCTCAGTCCACCGCTGCAATCGGCAAAGAGAAGCGGGAGCAGTGACGACGGCAGCGGCCTGATGACGATGGACACTGTCGCAGTGGCGGCTCCACCGGGGGGGCCAGGGGGCCCGTGCCCCTATTGGGAGCCTGCCCCCAGTGGCCCCCAGTTGGGACCCTATACTTAATGCTACATACATTAAACAACAAATGGTTGGCCCCCATGATTAGAAGTTGCCCCCAACGGCTCCCCACTTGCCAAATCCTAGAGCCGCCACTGCACTGTCGGCGTGAATCTCTGTGGATCTACGCTCGTTAAAGAATCGGACGAGAAACTAGATGACGAGGATGAAGACGACGATAAATAACTTTCTAAAGCGCTTTTACCATCTATAATATCAAGATCCTTGTTCTGTATGTCTGTTACCTTCAAGCGTCCTCATTGGTTGACGAAGAAGCGTTTGACTCGACTAAACCGTTTAGCACGGTTTAGTCGAGTCATTGCAGCGTCAGAGGGGTGGGCGTGCGACGACGTTGCTATAGGTAACAATTGTTTGTAGCGTTCGACGACGTTGCTATTGGTAACAATTGTTCGTAGCTTGAGGAAGTTGCGCAATTTTAACTTACACAACAAATACGTGTACAGCGTCACAAATGGTCACAGTTGCGTGATTTTAACGTACATAGGCCTAATTATTACGTGGCGCAGAGCTTGGCTAGGTGGCGATCATTGAAATGTTGTTCAGCATGAATTCAATGATTGGGTATTAGGTATAGCTAGTATTGGATTAGTATTATCCTGCACTGCGAGCGAAGCGAGCATCTTTCTAGTCCAGTTTAAATTTGTGTAAAGCGCCCTTGACTTTGATCTATGTCATGCATACGGCGCTGTATAAATTGTCTAATAATAATAATAATAATAATAATAATAATAATAATAATAATAATAATAATAATAATAATAATAACACTGGTCTACGTCAATTTTGCTGACTTGAAGACAACATGTGATCTTTATGTATTTTGGTGTGCTGAATCCAAAAATCACACCCATTTTCTCCTATCACGTCCAGTTTTTCCGCAAAACGCTGTTTACTGATTTACTGTTTACTGTAATAATGTAGCATTATGTATTATAATTCTTTAGCTATATTGAATATGCAAAAAGTTAAGGATGTGCAAAAAGATATGCTTAATATGCAGTGGGCATAACTATTTAATAATACAACAGTTTAATAGGCAGTTTTAAACTGCAGACGTCAGCATTTTATGGATATAGGCCTATATAAGCAGCGTGAAACCGACGGCAGCATTCAGTCGTTCATGAGGCTTACAAGTCGCAGTAAATTTAACTATTCTAACTAGCTTTCTGTGGAATATGTCACCCAGCACCCGAACACTTCGTGAGCAGTGCAGGAATGATCCTGACAAATTTTGCTACATCTGAGGTTGCTTTACAACACCTAAACAAAGGAGATAGGTGTCTGAATTTGTGCATAAAGCTTAGCATGCATATTTCGCAGTTAAATTGAGTGACCAGGAAAACCTTGGGCACCACATAAAGTGTGCAGGACATGTGTTGAAAGCCTCAGACAGTTCATAATGTGACTAAAGGTCAGAGAAAAGTCTTAACTTTGGAGTTCCAATGGTGTGGCGAGAGCCTCGAAACCATGCATGTTGATGACTGCTACTTCTGTCTGGTAAATATTTCAGGCATGTCCACAAAGGCAAAATCTTCCATCCAGTACCCAAATCTCCCCTCTGCTCTGAGACCAGTTGCTCACTGTGACAAAGTTCCTGTACCTATTTGCACTACTTTGGGAGTTTCTTACGAAGATGAATTTTGTCAGTCAACAGACACCGATTGCGAAGATTTCGTGGCCTTAGAAGTTGACGCTGGAATGCACCAAACATTCAAGCAAGCTGAGTTTAATGACCTAATATGAGACCTAGATCTGCCGAAGTCGTCAGCAGAGTTACTGGGTTCAAGACTGAAGGAAAAGAATCTGTTCAGTGTTGGCCCCAGGAACCACGCTTATGTATCATGGCAGAGAGAATGAATCTTTTCAAACATTTCCATATGGAGGAGGAGTTTGTATACTGCATCAACATCAAAGGACTTTTTGAATCAATGGGATGTTATAGTTGTAGACAAGATGCTTTTGCGACCTGATTACTGACTTACTTGGCAACTTAAGAGTTGAGAATTATGACCTTTCAGTTAAAAATTCGAAGATTGCTTTTCGAAGACTGGGAGCAAACATGAGTGTCAAGTTGCATTTCTTTCATAGCTCTCTGAACTTCAAATCTTGGAGCTATGAGTGAAGAACAAGGAGAATGCTTCCATCAAGACATCAAGACCATAGAACGTAGATATCAAGGCAGATGGAACTCGAACATTATGGCAGACTAAGTACTGCTGGTGTTTACAGCGTGACAACTGTGACCATAACTATACCGGAGCATCCAAAAAAAGAAGATTCCTTTCTCAAAACTTAAATTTAAGCAACTAGCTATTGCTCTTATTGCTCTCTTGGTTAGAAGACAGACTCATTTTTGGGCTGAATAAAAAATATTACGTGTTATCGGTTCTTCAGAATTTCCTATTTTCCCTTATGTTTGACTTTAACACCTTTAATTAAGCATTCCTCATTTGCGAAAAAATTTGACGTATTGCATAATTTTTGACTTCATATCTGGAATCAGCACCTCTCAATTGGGTAAAATCAGCAAAAATACCTAGGTCAGCAGAAATTTTTTTTAAAAATGTAGACCAGTGTAATAATAATAATATAGGATGTAGCACCTCTACCTAGTAAAACCGAAATAAGCAGGAAAATATCGAAAGCATTTGCGTTGACCTTGTAATATCTTCGCTTTAATTCATTTATAAAATTCAGGACATTCCGCGTACAATTAAGAGCAATATGTATGTTTAATGACAGTTTTCTCGCTATTTTAATTTTACTTACTAGATAAGGCTATTACACGTTAAGCGCGTAGTAAAAGTAAGTACTAGCCAGGTCTTGTCCCATCAATTTCTCAGTCAAATAATGAAAAAGTTTGAAAATTGGTTCACATTTGCCAAAGTTACGAACAAATCTGCAGTGACATGTTTTTTACTTCTGTCTCAGTGTAATTATATATAAACTCTTTCGAGGAGAATGTACCGGATTCTAAGAGTCGTCTGGCTGATCATCCGTTGAAATGTGACTTGTCATGTGCCATGACGATTATCAATTCCAATTAGATCCGTGTCTTCTGACTATTTAATGTCTCGTTAATCGTCTCTTGAGGCGTCTTAAGCTCTGCTTTAGACGGATTCGCTGTCATGATTCGCTTTCAAGGCGAGTGAATTTAAAACTAACTTTAATGTTGATATCAAATCCTAAGGTTTTTATAGTCAACTTATTATTTCTTCTTTTTGAACTAAGTATTTCATAATTTGAAATTAATGCGAGGGTGTTCATGATTTATACTGAGCTTTTGTTTTATTTTGCCGACAAGCAATAATTCTGAAATCAATGGATAAATCAGTAAGTAGGTGAGTCGATTAAAGAATATATTTACAGCGTCTTTTTGCATTTGGCTTTGTAGGTGATCGTTTCAAGTCTAATCGGTTCTATTTTCAGGATCCATTCGATTATACATAACATGATGCAATATCTGCATGTGAATTTAACCGGTGAAATAGATCTGATTGCCGAGAGTAAGCGAGTGAGTGAGCTGGAGGAAGATAGATAGATAGATAGATAGATAGATAGATAGAGAGAGAGAGAGAGAGAGAGAGAGAGGTGGGAGAGAGGAGAGAGAGAGAGGGAGGAGAGGTGAAAGAGTGAGAGAGCAGAGGCGTATATAGGTATTTGGCACCCATGGCTAGGGGTCAACAAATTAAATTAACATGTTAACAAATCGTTGCTGACATTTTATTTACACGATTAAAACTGCAGATGAGCTTTTCTTGCTTTTACCCAAGGCATCTGCCCTACCTGCCTTGGTTAAAGACAGTCAGTTAATGATTCTACATAGCGATTAATCCAGTAGAAGAAAGTGCATAGCAAACGGAAAGCCGGTCGATTTCAGCATTTCACTCCTCAAGAGTGGCCACTGGCCAGTTCTGGTTTCTCACTGTTAAGTGAAATGCTCAAGTCATGTCGTATGTTCATCTGTCTCGTGTTCATGTATGTCTCTGGGTTCATCTGACGTGTGTTCTACTGTCTGTGTTCAACTATGGCATGTTTATCTGTCGTGTGTTCTTAGGTCGTGTAACTAGATGGAGGATACAGAAGAGATGGACATGGGTTGGGTTAACCCATGGGTTGGGTTTGGTTGGATTGGGTTGGGTTATAAATTTAAGCAGTTGTGGTGGGTTGGGTTGGGTTGCAAAACGCTGATTTGCACGTGGCAAAGTGCACACACCATACATTGGTTATAAAAAATGAGTATCGTTTTCCGCATTGCTACGGAACAGTCGCTGGCAATATTGGCTCATGACGGGTATTACTTAAGTGATTGGAGGTATGTGTGTGTGTGGGGTGGGGTATATTCAGGACTGTCTTGAGCCCCTGGCTCTACTGATCCAAAAACATTTGTTCCTATATAATCAAGCATTAAAGTCAAGTCTCCTTTGATTCATAAAACCGTCATCGCCGTTGTGGCCCCCGTTGCATTCTCGATATTGTACAGCGTCATATGCCCATAGGCTACTACAGGTAGATGATAATCCGCAGCCACGAGATATTTGCAAAAGACCGGTGGGAGTAAATAGACCTAATTCAAAGCATTGGAATGGAGAATCGAAATTGACGAATGAAGTTGACTATTGACTATCTCAGGGACAGATCACAGACAGTCTCCTGGGACGGCTCTCTGTCGGCCCCTCGTTCCGTCCATTGCGGCGTGCCACAGGGGTCTGTCCTGGGGCCGCTATTATTCGTCCTCTACGTGGCCGATGTCGGGCGTGTCATCGACTCGCTCGGCCTGTCCTCCCACGCGTACGCCGACGATGTGCAGGTATATGCTGCTTGCCCCCCAGGCGAGACCTGCGAGCTGCGAACTCGGGTCCAGGACTGCGTGCTCGTGGTGGCGGAATGGATGGCATCGAACCGTCTTGCCCTCAACCCGGGCAAGACGGTTGCAACCCGTCCAACGAGCTTCGCCTCCTGGGGGTGCTTATCGACTCCTCGCTGACCCTCGTCGGGCACCTTAGCGCCGTGACTCGATCGTGCTTCTTCCAACTCCGGCGAATTAGGGAAGTTCGCCGTCACATAACAACACCGGCCGCCATCCATCTCGTCCGCGCTCTCGTACTTTCGAGACTGGATTACTGTAACAGTGTCCTTCTCGGACTTCCTGGGAACCAGCTTAGCAGACTCCAGGCGGTTATCAATGCCTCTGCTCGGATTATTTTCGGCTTGAGGTGGCACGACACCTGTGCTAAGGGACAGGCTCCATTGGCTTCGGGTCCCGGAGCGCATAGTTTACTAGCGGTGTTGGCTGACTTTTCGCGCGCTTCGGGACCCTACCTGTCCTGATTACTTGCCTGTTACGGAAACAAGCGACGACCGGGTGCCGTCTCCAGCTGAGATCTAGCAGTCGCCACCGGCTTTACGTTCCTCCTCCGGCCAGGACTCGGAAGTTTGGCGAGCGCTCCATGACTCGCGGTAACCCACTTCTGTGGAATGCGCTCCCTGATTCGCCGGCCTTCTCCTACTTCGGCCTTCTTCTACTTCTCCTACTTCCTCTTCTTCTACTTCTCCTGAAACGTTCGCCAAAGAACTAAAAACGTACTTGTTCACCAGATCGTACAGTTATTAGTTGAGTGTTGATTGTACAGCGCTTTTGGTTTTGGCCGATGGCCTCGTTACGGCGCTTCACAAATAGTCGAATAATAATAATAATAATAATAATAATAATAATAATAATAATAATAATAATAATAATAATAATAATAATAATAATGAAGGTTATTATAGTCACTTTCTTTGAACCATCCATTGTAAATCCATCTTAAAACCTTTATTGCCTCCGATAACATTTATGAGCTACTGCGTGCGAACTTGCTAAGCAAATGCTATAATGGCTCTAGGGTTCCTTATTCGTTAGTCTTTCAACATTTGAAGCTGAATTTTAGAGAGTATCAGTACAAATCATAACTCAAACGTCAACCTTCCTTTGCACGTCAATGATAATTATAATTATAATGGCGGACAATATACAGCGACACATGAGAGGTAATTTTTAAACATGATTTTTATGCAATAATTGACAAATTGTTGCTTATCAATAAATTTGCTGCGTTTGTTTACTTGAAGCTTGGTTGGGTTTGGTTGGGTGAATACTTGCAATTGCCGGCATGGGTTGGGTTGTGTTGGAAATTTGATGGGTCGGGTTGGGTTGGGTTCTAAAAAATGGACCCATGTCCATTTCTGGGATACAGTTACAGGTGCCAGAAAACAGAGATTAACTTAACCTGTTTTACACATGTTTTAAGAATAAACGAAACCATATACACTGTGGTCCAATAATAATTGACTATGGTTTATTTCCAACAACAAAAAATCATGTCAGTTAATACACACAAAAAGGTAAAGGTAGTCCCGTACTCTAACGAGCGTAGAGTTTCGGACGCTGATCTCCGGTACTAGGCAAGCAGCGACGCAGGTGGCTTACGCCATTAATCTAGAGTAGGTTGCCATTACTTTCTCTAGACCTGCGTTTTACTTTCGCAGCCTGACGCTGCTACCAATTTATCGACGCCTGAGCGACGAACGGCTTGGTTGGCCGCCGGTACCTCGATTAGGTCCCGGGATGGTCACCCATCCAAATACTAACCGCGCTCGACGTTGATTAACTTCGGTGTTCTGACGAGAACCGGTCGCACAACGCCAAATAGGCGTCAAATAGTTTTGATGCATAAACATATAACATATATATATATATATACATATATACAAATAGTTTTGATATACATAAGTATATCAAATTCTCACATTACACTGTAAGCGTTAAGCATTCATTACAGCACAGAAAATAGATAATGTAGAATTAGTCCAATTATATAAGTCATTATGATCATTGAAAACATAACGTTGGAAAGTAGATACCAAAAGAGAACACAGTTCCCGTTGCGAGGTAGGCCTATCTAAAAGTAAAGTAAGTCAATATCAATGAAAAATGACAATAGGTATAAACATCTTGGCATCAAGTTAACAGGTAAATCTTATAACTTTATCATATAATTAATATATTATCTTAGTATCAATTAAATAGGATATAATTTTAAAGCTGATTTTGAACATATATAGGCCTAAATTTGATGAATTGGTTATACATTCGGGGAGACCACTCCAAGTACGAGGTCCAAAACATTTAAGGCTGCCATTATTCGCGCTCGGAGCGCGAATTGCTCTGAATAGTTATTCGCGCTCGGAAACAAAGAGGAAGCGATTAAGGTACTTATCGGTTATCCGCTACCAACGGACAGCCGCGCTGTCAATGGACAATGGGTCAGTCATTACCCTCAGCAAAAACCTAAACCTAACACTAACCCTATGATACTGTAATGCAAGCGGTCGGTGATATTCGCGCTCGGGCCTCGGAGCGCGAATTGCTCTCAATAGCTATTCCGACTTTATTCGCGCTCGGTATGTATTTTATTCGCGCTCCGAGCGCGAATAATCACTCTCAACATTTAATGGTAAATAATCTCATATTAGTATGAGCATGAGGGATAGAAAATTTGTTTTGACTTCTTATAAGCATGTAATTTATTTAGTATTGAAAGTATTCAGGTATGAAAAAGTGAATTGGTAATAGCTTATTAACATATTTAAACATAGCTATTGCTGTTTGATATTTATGTATACAAGAGATATTAAGTATATTAAGATTTTTATATAATTCATTTGTTGTTTCAATATATCCAATGTAATTTCTAGTTAGTTTAATAGTTTTTTTGCAGAGTCTGAGGCTTATTAGTAATACATTTATAATTAAAACTCCATGCAATATTGCAGTAAGATAAGTAATGACGAATCATAGAATGATAAAGTTTAAGTAGTGCATTTTATTAATTAGCTTCAAAATATGTCTTATAATACCTAGATACCTTAAGTGCTATTATAGACGTATGTTCTTTCCAATTAAGATTCTGATCTATTGTTACACCAAGACATTTAGTAGAGATTTGTTGATTTAATTCCATTTGTTAATTTTAATTTTAGGAATATTGATAGGAAGAGTCTTACGATAAGAGTGAAAAATGCAATGTAATTGGTTTTATCTATAATGAGAAATAATTTGTTAACTAGAAACCTTTTATTTATTTTGTGATGGTGATGTCACTGCGAAGAATTCTGTCCGGCGCATCATTCTCGACGATCTGCATTTGAGGGTGAAGAGCGCCTTGCAAATGAACAATTACGATGTGCCTCGTTGCCGCGACATACAGTTGCTAAACATAAAACGTGTTGCGAACAACCTGAACATAAATAAATGAATAAATATTTTTTAATCCAGCAATGTTTCTATTTTGGCTATAGGGCCTACAGTAACTTTGCCAAATTCCGACCAGTCTTGATAAAAATCGGTAGGAATGTAGCTGAAAGAACCCTCAACACACCCATGTTCACTCGATGAGAAATAATGGGAAGGTTTCGGTGTATTGGCAATCTCTTAAAATCTATTTATTGGTCTATTTACAGTTGGCCTGCTTCTGGTTGTCGCTGGAATCAGTCTTTCGGCCGCCACTGCACCTCAATGGCCAGACTGCTACACGGTGTCTGGAGTGATTCGCTTTCCATATGCCGAGATTAACGAGCCATTTACGGGGTACTGTGAAGAGAAAAAGAAAAGGAGTCGAGTTGATTATTACGGAGGTGAGTAATGAGTCTGTCACCAGTTGGAGTACTAATGTTTCGGCAGATTAATTATAATGGAGATAGATTTTGCTTGTGTATTCGAAATTTGAACATTTGACATCTATTGATATTGTGGTTTGATTATAATGTATGTGTTAGAAGTTTTGATAATTCCTTTCCAAAAACAACATCGCAGAAGATTCCAGCATTTGAAAATTTGCTGTTATAATTTTGATCAATAGATTTAGTTCAGACGTATCAGTTCGAAGGTAATGAGACGAGTCCTGACGTAAACTACGAAATTGTTCCAGTGACAACGGAGGAAGTCGTCAATGTTAAAAAATGCTTCTCTGTAGATATAGCTAATAGCATCCATCAACTTTTACCAGATTTGACAGGATTCGAGGTAACTAGAGGCATTTTCATCATATGAATACTGTAAGTAAGGTAAGGGTAGGCCTAAGCAAGTAAGCGGTCCGTCGAGTCGACGATGACCAATTGCACGTGCGCAAATTATTTAGGTGATGAAGAACTTGCACATGGTTCACCAGCGCTCTCTGACCCAAATCATCGGTGAGCCCAGAGGCAAGCATACTCAGGACGACTGGCTACTTATCAATTTTCCCAGAATGACGGCGGCCCGGCTGGCTACACAGGGTTTAATCTCGCTATAAGACACGTGGTCGTTCGACCTGGCTTTATGGTATAGGTTTTATGCTCTAGGGCTGACTATCTATCTATCTTCTCCCTTATTGTATCGTGCATATTAATCTTTCCGTGTACCGTGTGTCGTCCTATCCATCGTGTACCCGAGTACTGTTCTATCTTATCTCTCCTCGTGTAACAGTGTACCGTTTACTCGTGTACCGTGTAACTTAACTCTCCTCGTGTAGGCCTACCGTGTACCTTTATATCCAGGGGTGTGATGTCAATTGATTAACAACCGGTTCTGTAGTTATATATGGCTTGTCCATTTACACATATAGGATATATATTATTATTATTATTATTAATCTTGACAATTTCTTAAGCGCAGTAACATAGCTAAGTGACTAAAGTCAAAGGCGCTGTACAGGGAACGAAACATTAAACAAATGCGTCTTGAGATGTTGTAGGAACCGATCCGGAGAGGTCTCGGTTGTCACAGCCATCGGGAGCAGGTTCCACGACGCCGGGTTTCCACGACGAAAGGACCGGTCCCCTAGCCCCGCTGTCTTGAGCGGAGGGGGGACGACGAGATGATTGCTGGCGCCGGAACGGAGAAGGGAGCGACGTGGTACTGTCGTCGATCGGCGGATTAGTTCCGACAGATACGCAGGACAGTGGGGGTCATTCAGCGCACGGAACTATATATATATATATATATATATATATATATATATATATATATACCAATTTTACATACCATACACATATATCATACTAAAACATTCACAACCCTGTTCCTGTCCTTTGTGTACCGTGTACCTTATCTCTCCTCGTGTACCTTCCTATCTCTCGTGTACCCGTGTACGCGTACCCTAACTGATACCGGACACTCTTCCGTGCCGTTCTTCTTTCCACGCGCCGCGGTCTTATCATTTGTGGAACTTGTCTGCCTCTTGGAACTGCTAGTGCAGTGATTGGTACACTCCCTAGTTAAGACGGAGGAGGAGAAGAGAAGAGAGAAGAAGAAGGAGAAGAAAGAGAACGAGAAGAAGAAGAAGAAGAAGAAGAAGAAGAAGAAGAAGGGGAAGGAGAAGGAAGAAGAAGACGAAGAAGAGGGAGAAGAAGAATAAGAAGAAGAAAGTGGAAGAAGAGGGAGAAGCAAAAAGAAGAAAGAAGAAGAGTGAAAACTCACAGGACCCTATAGTCCAGCGGTTCTCAACCTGTGGGTCGCAATCCCGACGGGGGTCGAATGACGATTTGCCAGGGGTCGCCTGAAACCTTCGGAATTATGGGGTTGTATCTTTTTTTGTGCGCAGAACTTGTAATTGTACAAAATTTTCCAATTGGTTGTTGTTAGTTTTTTTAAAAACTATAATTGCCATTCGAAGATAGGCATTGTAGAAAATTGAATCAGAATGATTTCAAACATTTTAATTATTGTAGCATTATTATTTTCAACAGTTTACATTATGAACGAAAGTGATTTTACGGTTGGGGGTCGCCACATCATGGGGAATTGAATTGAAGAGGTCGCGGCGATATAAAGGTTGAGAACCGCTGCTATAGTCTATAGAGGCCTCACTCACTACCTAAAGGAAGGTGTGTCAAATCTCATCATCTCTCTACAAGCTTATATCTCTTTAACTATTAGCACCATCTAGCGAATAACCACTTCTTACTATTCATACTTCTATTTATTTCTTATGTATTCTTTATTTCTTTATTATTATTGGACTTCAGATTTAGTTTGTATCATTATTAATATTTATTCATTAGCTTAGCCTATTTGTATTTTTGCGACACTTACATCATTGCCAAATCATTTTTGCCATATATCTTGCATGAATTGATTTGACTCTCTTTACGATGTTCATGGTACAGTGTTGTACTTTGGTCTTGTTTTAGTAACGAAACGAAAAATTTGATTGTAATTTCCAATATAGAAATGATGACATTTTGTCTTGTAGTTGATTGGCCACAAGGTGATTAATGCAAGAAACTGTTCATTTTGGCAAAATGTGACGATACAATGGTCGAAGAAAATCGTCCAAAACATGTTTTTGAGCGTCGACAAAAATGAACCAGTGCGCTATGAAGAAATTGGTATCGACAGAAACTACATTGATTACACTGCCTTCGTAGCACTGCCCTCATTGCCTGATAAGATCTTCAAGATACCAGAAAGTAAGATTATGATCAGTGGTCATTTACTTAAACTATGTATCTGAATGGAAAAATTATTGAAACTTATTGGATGACAGAACCGGTTTGCAATTGATTTTTTTATTAATGATGCCAAGCGCTGGCTACGGTAATTATATTTGCGAGTGTTTAAATTTGGAATTGAATAGTTGCCGATTGCCAGGCTTGTTCATGGGACGGGACGTCCCATGGACAAGCCTCGTGGGATTCGTCCCATGGGATGGGATGGGACAGCACTGTTCAGTCCCATCCCATGGGGCAGGCAAAAATTGCCATGGGATGGGATGGAAATGGAACAGAAAAATCTGTCTCATGGACAAGCCTGCCGATTGTTTTGCCCTATCTAGCTTCTCCAATATCTTCCGGTAGATTTGACGTGCAGTCCTCTTTTCGGCTCGGATGCGGACAGCCATTGTTTGTCAATGAATCCAATTCGCGAATACATCCATCAACACGACTCGAGTTGTAACGTTGATGACTTGTTTCAATCGTTTAAAGAAAAGCACGGAAAAGAATACGGCAATGAAACTGAACATGACAGGAGAAAGCACATCTTTCACAACAATCTGAGGTGAGTATCTGATGTTCTCTTGATCCTAAAGAAGCATCCGATTTTTATTCTGTTCTGCCTTCGTTGGTTTTAGAATCAAAACAGTCAAACCTGGCTAAAATGACTTATCCTGCTTTACAAAAGCCTGTTCAAAGTGTCTGTTTTGTTTCACACCACACACAGTTTGAGTCTGCTTTTAATGTTTCAGTTAAGGTTTTCATTAGTGCTAACAATGGTTACGACTTTTGCCTTAATTCTACAGAAATATTTTCATCGAAATTGGCTTCTTTAGTTTGTGAAACAGGTTTGGTGCGACAATTTTCAGAAAAAGTGTGGAACTCATGGGTCCTTAAATGGCGGGGAAAAGTGCGAAAATGCTCTATTTATGCTCCTACTTCACCTCGCATATATGCGTAATTTATGTGAGATTTGCGCGAAAATTGCGGTTTTCCGTAGTGTGCTCCACATGATTTTCCCGTAAAAACGGTTGACGAGCAAACAAGAATATTTACAAAGGCGGTGGGCCCCAGTATATATATATATATATATATATATATATATATATATATATATATATATATATGTGTGTGTGTGTGTGTGTGTGTGTGTGTGTGTGTGTGGAAAATAAAATATAGCGAAAAAAAGAGTAATATATTGTGACGAAATCAATAAATTTACTCTAAAAAGAATTAATAATAAAATACAAATAAATGTTAGGTCCAATAATAATAATATAATTATTATTAGGCAGGAATAGTTTTAAGTCAAAAGAGCTTAATTCTTAGACATTCGCTAGATAGTGCCAGACGTTACAGAATAGCAGACCATTGACCGAGTTGAGATTAGCAAACCTTTCTATAGTGAGCTCGGGGTCATATAAATAGAGATCCGTGAGACGCTGTAGAGAGAGAGAGAGAGAGAGAGAGAGAGAGAGAGAGAGCTGGTAGGCTGAGTTTTCACTTGGATTGCGAGAGCAAACAGAAGAAAGCACTTTTTAGAGGAAAATGTTCAAGGACCGCTTTTCAGTGGTTCCCAAGAAGCGGATTGCTCCAAACGGTAAATCGCGGCCTTTAAGGGACAGACGAGTGCGAAAGCGCGTCTGCGACTCAAGCATAAGGCGACAAGTGACCCATTTACGGGGAGAGACGACCAGGGTTTAATCTAGACCGTTTTCGGGGGGATTGCTCTTTTCCACCCGGAAATTTCAAATTCTCCCTCGGAAATTTTGGCATACTACGTCAACTAACAGCAGCCCCCTAGCAGAATTTCCCCCGGCTTTGTCAGTTTCCACCGGCTTTGTCAGTTTCCCCCGGAGTCCAGGAGTCTAGATTAAACACTGGAGACAACGTCTCTTGGATAGGATCGCGATCAGTCGTAGTCAGACGGCGCGGCGCTGAGAGTTTAGATTAAAGGATCTTTTCTTGGGCATGTGCTGTTCAGCCTTTCCACCACACCGCTTTCATCTTTAACTAACTACCTCAATTTATAAAATCACCAACTCTATGCCGATGACACTCAGCTATTCCTTTCCCTCTCACCTTCTTCGTTTAATGCATTTAATGAAGAGCCAAACGAGAGTTGCAGTCTGCTGAACGGAACACTCGGATAGCTCACCTGGACCCTGCTGTTACTGCCGCAGCAGCAACCTCCTCGATGGAACCGTAGCGCGAAGCTTTCTGGAACGGCAAAGTCGACTCTGAGCGCGCCGATCCTCGATGTCTCTGGCGCTCCTTGAACACTCTACTTGGTCGAGCTCATGGAACACCCACAGCTGACGCCTTCGCCGAATACCTGCGTGATAAAGAGGCAGGGTTGTGTGTAGCGACGGATGATCATATTGCTCCTGTGCCTAGTGTACCACTCACACAGTGCTACTTCGGATCGTTCCAACCTCTTTCCACTGATGAGGTGGTCTCACACATACGAACACTGCCGGATAAACAATGCGCGAACGACCCTCTGCCGAATGTTCTTCTAAAGGAATTCTCCGATCTACTCGCACCATTCATCACTGCACTCTTCAAGCGCTCGATGTCCACCGGAATCGTGCCAGCAGCATACAAGTCAGCCAACATAACCCTGAGACTTAAGAAATCCAACTCAGACTCTGCCGATGTGAAGTAGTACAGGCCAATCTCTAACCTGCTGACAGTATTATCAAAGCTTCTCGAGCGGCTAGTTTCTCATCAACTCATCCGCTACCTGACAACATCCAATCTGCTTCCCGATCTACATTCTGCATACCGCACCAAGCCACAAACCACTCTACTGCAACCGCAGTGTTGAAAGTTACATCTGACATTTTCCGTGTGCTCAGCAACTCATTGGATACACGTTAGTTTGTTAATTAATAAGTAATGCCGTCATCAACTTCCGGTTGCCTGGGATTGGTAGAGAGTTCATATCTGAGTGTGACTACCAGGTTTCATGGCTGTCATAGCTGTATCATTGTGCAGACTCTAATTGCAGCATGTAATACATGCTATTGTATTAGCAACTCAATGGACACACATTAATTTGTTTATTTGTTAATTAAATAAGCAACGACGTCATCAACTTTCGGTTGCTTGATTCTCCAGCCAGTAGGAAATTCAATTCTAAGTTAGACTGCCAAATTTTACAACTGCATCTGTACCCGAACTTAAGTTATGGTATGTGATATAGCTGCGGTGTCAAAAAATCAATGAACCCAAGTTCGCGGACCCGAGCGCGCCAGTCGACCGTCCTTTACTTATATTAAGAGGTCTATGCCCTAATGTCTACTCAGCCTTACTCGCTAGAGGGCGGCTGTAACGTCAGAACTGAATAGCAATGGCAACACTGCGAAAGTAACCATAGGTTCGGCAGAAGAGGCTTGCCACCGTCAGCCGATGAATGGCTTAACTACCTATGGCTGATGGCCACAAAACGGGGTTTAGCATCGGACCCTACGTTCATTGAAGCCATCCGGTGAAGTCTTTACTTTTATTCATGACTATTATATGAAGTATTGACTGATTAATAAAGGATGGAATGGATGTTTCACGTTGAATTGAAACAGGTTCATCCATTCAAAGAATCGAGCCGGTCTTGGTTACACGCTGGCCGTGAATCACATGGCGGACTTCACGAAGGAGGAGATGAGGATGTTCAGAGGACGTCTACCATCGACCGGAAACAACGGAGGCATTCCATTCGATAAGTCCAAGTATATTGGCAAAGATCTTCCAGATCACGTTGATTGGAGGCTTTCAGGCATGTTATCATGTAGACAATGTTTCTGTGCATGACAATTTATATATTAGAGTACATTGGCCACAGAAGTAGACAACCAATCCAATACTTATTGGCTAGGATGCATAGGCCTAGATCTCGTAAGTGTATATGTATATTGTATACATCTATCTCTCTAATGCTAATTTAAAAATTGCAATCAGAATAACGATGAAGAGTGTTTGACTGTTTGAGACAGGATGCATTCCTGTCTCATTCCTATATTTGCATTATACCTTTAGAGAACTTTTATAATTTCACTCAGCTCCTCTGTAGTTAATCGGCTTACTTGGCGTTGTGCAACCAGTTCTTGTTAAAACACCGAAGTCTAACAACGACAAGCGCAGTTAGTACTTGGATGGGTGATCAACCCGAGATCAAGTCGTGGTGCCGGCGGCCAACCAAGCTGCTCATCGCTTCATCGCTTAGGCGTCGATAAATTGGTAGCAACGTTAAACTGCGAATGAAAAACGCGGGTCTAGAGAAGGCAGTGGCAAACGACTCTAGATTAATGGCGGCCTAAGCCACCTGCATCGGTGCTTGCCTAGTACACGAAGATCAGCGCTTACCCCTACGCTCGTTCGAGGTCGGGACTACATTTACCTTAGCCTGTCTAGTACCATATCATTGTTTGTCTTCGTGTTAAGCATTTAAACCCATTCCCGAAAACTATATTTTCTGATTGTAAAAGCTATAGACGACAGATTCCATTAGTTAGTTAGTTATGGGTTAACTTGTATAGCGCTATTGTCATATAAGGCTAGGGTCATAAGCGCTTTACATGATACTAAACGAGATTCCGAACAAGTGTGTTTTAAGTCACTTCGTAAAAGTTTCTAGATTAGTCGTGTTGGTGATATTGTGTGGTAACGCGTTCCACAGAGCTGGGTTCCCACGTGTAACGGATCGCTCTCCCAGTTTAGCTGTCTTCGAGGGAGGAGGAACCGTCAGTAAAGCTTTCACTGAGGAACGGAGCCGCGCTCGGTAATCAGTGGATGGGACCCTATGAAGCAGCTCCGACAGGTTGGCTGGGCATGACGGATCGTAAAGTGCACGGTGCGTGAACCAGCACCTTTTGAACACGATCCGTTCTGGAATGCGGAGCCAGTGCAGTCTGTCTCTGAGCTGTGGTGTGACGTGCTCTTCCCACCTGATTTGACAGATCATACAGGCCGCGGCATTCTGGACGATCTGCAAGCGATTAAGCTGGCTGTCGGGTAATCCGAGAAGGATGCTGTTGCAATAGTCCAGTCTCGTGAGCACCAGCGCCCGCACGAGTAGCGTCGCCGCCGGCGTCGGTAGATGTCGTCGTACCACTTTGATCAGCCGTAGATGGTAGAATGCATTCCTGTCTCATTCCTATGCCGACGTGGCTGCTGAGCGACAGTGACTCGTCAAATTGAACACCGAGGAGGCGTACCTCGGCAGGTGGTATTACCGGGGTCTGGTCGATGATGTCATTGTTTCTACTTATTACGCGCATAGAGGTTGTCATTAGAATTCCATGTACGATATAGACCACCAGTCTTGTGCTTGTAGAATTTAATTGCAATTAAAATATCAAATTAAACTATAGAGGTTTGTCCTATTTAGGGCCTATATGATTTTGTTTCCATACGAATTCTATTTGGAGTTTTTAGACTGTCGTTTCTGATGGGTTGCTCAGGTGCTGTTACTCAAGTCAAAGACCAAGCCAACTGTGGATCTTGCTGGACCTTTGCCGCAACAGGAACCATCGAAGGAGCTCATTTTCTTAAGGTTGGAGAGACTGAATTAAATGTTTTCGCTAGAAAGGCTGTAAGTAACAACAGTTTATAGTCTAACCTTTGTTTATGTTATGCACTTCGGTATAACGACAATTCGTCTATAGACTTTTGGTCTACCGACAATAGGTCATCTACAATATCTGGGCTAAGGTTAGGGTAAGGGTGAGTTTGGGTTTATTATTAGGGTTAATGCTAGGGTTAGGGTTATGGTTAAGGTTTGATTAGGGTATCGCAGTAGAGCTACTGTCGGCAGACCAACAGTCTAGACGAATTGTCGTAGACGAAAAGTCTGTAGGCGATTTGTCGAGGAACCATGGACTTCTACGTGTCCCTTGCAATTACAGTTTTATATCGTTGAAGACTGCTACTCTACTAGAATTTATCAAAAGTGTCGGGAAGAAAAGTCTAGTGAAATTGTTAGAGTGAGCGATAATAGTTTCGTTTTAATACTGCGTTTATAACTTATCTACTGGATGAACTTTTTTCTAGATAGTTTTTCATAAAATAACGATGAAATAACCTAATTCATGGCTTCGCAACCATAAGCAGTTTGATAAATAAGTGTTGGCATGCTTTTCTAAAACTTGAACAACTTAATGGCTGGAAGATAATTTTATCTCATTTCTTGCATATTTTGAATGCTATGCGACTTCATTAAAGAAATTAATTGCCTCACTGGGACGCAAGTTGTTTTAATTTGCATCCCAGCAAGCAAGTAAGTAAAATCTCGTGAATGTCTCTAGCGTATAGCGCTTTCAAAAGCCGGTAGGCCTACAGCATGCAGTAGCTGTTTATTCCTAGGCGCTGAATCTACAGTTGAAATAGCTATAACAGGAGCTTACTGGTCAGCCGGGCAAAGTCAATTCCAGAGATTAGTCAAGAGTGGGAGAAGGGAAGTGGCAAGACAGACTTTGAAAAGATATAAGGCAGTAATACCGAAAGTCCAGTTGTAGTTCGGCTCATCCAGCAACTCATGAGTTCAGCACAAGACGAATAGTGCCAGCCGATGTTAATATGGTTATATGATAATATGACGTTTTGTGCCTGATTTCATGGTTGGGTTCAAGGATTAGACATTCGTCCGTCGGCTTTTCCGAAGAGTTTCTAACAGTCCTCATCTTTTCCGGTCGTCCTGAACGTTCCAGTCGGTCGTCGCCGTTCATCGGGCCGTCGACAATGGCGGCCATTGATGTAGCGCCATGTGCCTACTTGGCGTGGATGCGAGCGGTCGGTCGTTCTGGATGTCGCTTCCATCTTCGTGAGAACTGCGATCGCTCGCCGGATTTCTAGGGATTATCTTGCCGTCCAGTACTTTTCCACGACGTTCTGGAGTCGTCAGTCGATCGTTGCCCGTTGAGAATATGCCAACGTCAGCCGTTAATTGGCTGCTGCATGAAATTCAATGGAACAGCGATTGTCTGTCGCTCTGGACATCGTTGGAATCTCCATCATCGTCGGTCTTAGGAACGAACTATTTTCTTGCGGAAGACCGCTCTTAGGATTTCACTGGCGGATGCAACCGTACGGAGATTTCCTACTTTCAAATTGCGGATTCTCAACATCTACTTCTGCTACTCGTTGACGCGTCAATGTTGCTGAACTATTTCTTGAAGGTCCGTTTCTCAAGGACTCAATATCGGATTTCCTTACGGCAGCAAAGTTCTTTTTACTATCCAAGTGGATCTTTTAACATCGCCACCTTCTTACCTTCATTGACATGTCAGCGTTGTCAAAGCGCTTTTGACTTTGGTATTTTAACTATGCTACAGCGCTATATAAGTTGTCTAAATAATAATAATAACAATAATAATAATAATAATAATAATAATAATAATAATAAATAATAATAATAATAATGGTACAAAACAATTAATTTAGAGAAAAACAGCAGTCTATTGAGTTACTGTTTGAAACAGTAATGGAGTGAGCGATAACAGATTAAATTTTAAAATGTAATTATAAAACTAAAAATAAATTACAGCCAAATAAGAGCACACCGATATAGCATAATCTATAATATTAAAATCCTTATTCTGTATTTCTGTTACCTTCAAGCGTTCTCATTGGTTGACTATTGGTAGACGGTTTAGTCCTTACGTCGCGATGCGTTGGTGGGCGATGTTCGAAGACGACGTTGCTATTGGTAACAATTGTTCGTAGTTTAGCACGGTTTAGTCGAGTCATTGCAGCGTCAGAGGGGTGGGCGTGCGACGACGTTGCTATTGGTAACAATTGTTCGTAGCTTGAGGAAGTTGCGCAATTTTAACGTACATTTTAACGTACACAAAAATACGTGTACAGCGTCACAAATGGTCACAGTTGTGTGATTTTAACGTACATAGGCCTAATTATTACGTGGCGCAGAGCATGGCTAGGTGGCGATAATTGAAATGTTGTTCAGCATAAATTCAATGATTGGGTATTAGGTATAGGTATTGGATTAGTATTATCCTGCACTGCGAGCGAAGCGAGCGCGAGCGAAGCGAGCATCTTTCTAGTCCAGAATAGAAGAAGTTAGAATTAGTGACTAAAATTACAAATTTCTCCAGCGCAGTAGCGAAAATTTAAAATTTATAGTGAAACCCATAGACTTTAATATCACAAGACAGAGTCTATGGTATCAGAAAATGAAGCCAGATTTCCGCCACTTTTACTACAAAGCTGTCATGGTGTGTTTCAAATAAATATATAAGCTGTAGATATATATAGACAATGGTTACCATGACAACATTGTACCAAAATGGTGGATTTTTGGCTTCAACTTTGGTCTGACTTTGCCATAGATAGACGGCATCTAGTGTATTATAATAAATCTATGGTAAAACCCAACGATTCAGAATTTGAATAGTTCTAGTCTGCGTCACTGCTTCCTCAAACCCCATTACCCCCCCCTCAGTATTTTGAAAAAGGGCGCTATACAAATTATCCATTTACATTGCATGACTTGCATTGATTTCTACATATTTGAAGGCAATAAAGGGTATTTTACATGTGTGGAGTTATTGTTCTATTTTTGGCAAACAATAGCAATATCCTTCTACCATAGAATATATCAACGTGTCTTCAGTTTTTAGAGTTGAAGGAGAAAGAACTGCTGTTTATTTTGTCCGTTGCCTCTTTGTAGACCGGCGAACTCGTCAGACTTTCGCAACAAGAGTTGGTGGACTGCAGTTGGGGAGAGGGAAATAATGGTTGCGATGGGGGACATGAAACTAGTGCCTACACCTGGATCATGAAGCACGGCTTGGCTTCGGAGGAGGCATACGGACCTTACCTTGGGGAGGTGAACTTCAAAATTCCTTCCCGTTCAGTTGATATTTTTTCATTGATAAAGAACTCGGCATGCGTCAAAATTTATGAGCATGCTTTATCTAATAGCATTGGTACATGCAATTAAATAAGTAAGTAAATATTGTAAGTTTTCATAACGTCTTTGAGGGTAGGTTCCATAATAGCTGTGCGCTTGATCTACTGCTTAAGTAAGTAAGTAAGCAAGCAAAATTCCGTGCATTTCTCTAGCGCTTTCGAAGGAGGTTCAGCAGTAGTTGCTTATTCCAAGGCGCCAGGCGCTTAATCTACAGTTTAAATAGCGGCACTTATGCAGATTAAGCCCGCTCGTTTTATTAACTTATATCATACTATTCTATGCGAAACAAATAAGAAAATATACCACAATTTCATTGACTTCAAACAAGCATTTGACAGCATACAGCATGAAGATCTATGGCAAGCACTGAAGCACTATGGTATTCCAGAGAAGCTAGTGAATCTCATAAAAAACTTATACAGTAAAACAATGAGCAGAGTGAAAATTAATGAGGAACTAACATAATGGTTTGAGATAACAATTGGAACGAGACAAGGATGTGGCTTATCTCCACTGCTATTCAATATAATACTAGATGTGGTAATGCAAAAAGCAATACAAAACACAAAAGAAGAAGATGCTGGAGTAAAAGTATATGGACAAACAATAAATAACTTAAGGTTTGCAGATGACATAGATGTGATAACAACAAAAGCAGATCACCTACAAATATTAACCAATGAAATAAGCAAGGCCGGAGAAGAAGTGGGGCTAAAAATAAATATACAGAAAACTAAAGCAATGGTCACGGGGAACAAGAAGGGGAAAGTTAATCTAAAACTAAAGGAGGAAATAATAGAACAAGTACCAAAATTCGTATACCTAGGATCAGTACTGACAGAAGATGGCCTAAGTGAAGAAGACATAATAAGGAGAATTGGACTAGCAAGTGCAGCATTTGGAAAACTTCAGAAGATATGGAAAGACAAACAAATATCACTGAAAACAAAACTAAAGCTATATAATACACTGATCAAACCAATACTATTATATGGATCAGAATGCTGGACCATAAAGAAGAAAGACGAAAGAAGATTAATGACTGCAGAAATGAACTGGTTAAGAGGAATAGCAGGAGTCAGCAGAAGACAAAGAATAAGAAATGAAACGATCAGAGAAAAGACAGAGCAAAAAGAAACGATACTCGAATCAATACAGAAACGAAGACTGAAATGGTTTGGTCATGTTGAAAGAATGAAGGAAGAAAGACTACCAAAGAAAGCACTATACAACTATGTTGAAGGGAAAATGAGAAAAGGAAGACAAAGAAAAACATGGATAGAAAACTTAAAAGAGGATGCAGAAGAAATGCAAATGAACTTCATCCAATTGACCAGAGCAGCAAGAGACAGACAGAAGAGGAAGGAACTCGTTCAGACCCATCGTCCAACCCAATAGGGAAAGACGGAAGGAAAGAAAGAAGAAAGAAGAAGATATCGTACTATTCACTACAAAAGTGCGATGTTCTCATTGAACTCCGTGGATTATGGATTTCTTATGCGGTGCATATTGATAGTGCTAGTGAATAGTACGATATAAAACGAGCGGGCTAAATCTGCATAAGTGCCGAAATGGCTATAGCCGAAGTTTATTGGTCAGCCGGGTAAAGTCAATTCCAGTAATTAGTCAAGAGTGAAAAGTTGTAGAGACCAAAGGAAGTCCAGTCGGCTCATGCAGCAACTCACGAGTTGAACACAAGACGAATAGTGCCAGCCGATGTTACTATGGAAACGATGGTATTATGGAAAATATAACTATAAATAAACTATCATTTTCTATCAATAAGCTTCTAATTATAATTAGAAATAATTATTTTAAAAAGAAAAAGGGCATATTAAATCACTGTTTGAAACGGTAATGGAGTGAGCGATAACAGATTAAATTTCAAAATGTACATGTAATTATAAAGCCAAAAATAAATTCCAACGTCCAAATGAGAGTGCACCATTGACATCTATTAATAGCCCTAGACTGGCCATAGGCTCGTTAATCTGAGGCCATGGTCAATCTAAACCAAAATCAAGACTAGGATCAAAAGAGTGCATAGGAGTAGGCACCTGGAATGTAAGAACACTGAAATACACGGGAGGTTTAAATATACTTGTACAAGAAATGAAAAAGTATCAGTGGGACATACTGGGAATATCAGAAACAAGATGGAAAGGAAAAGGAGAGTTTACAACATCAGTTGACGAATTAAAATACAAGATCATATGTTCAGGTAAAGACGATAACAGCTCACAAGAAGGAGTAGCCATACTGATGACAGAGAAAGCAACAAGATCTCTTATAGGATACAATACAATATCATCAAGGATAATAACAGCAAGATTTTTAACAAAGTTTGGCAAAATGACAATAATTCAAGTGTATGCTCCCACATCCGATAGCTCAGAAGAGATGATAGACAACTTTTATAACCTATTACAACCTACAATAAGTGCAATCCCAAAGCATGATATAATAATTATAACAGGAGACTGGAATGCTAAAGTTGGAGTAGACTATGAAACATGGAAAGGAACCATTGGAAAATGGGGAACAGGACAACAAAATGAGAGAGGAGAACGATTATTAAACTTCTGCACAGCAAATAAACTTACAATAATGAACACATGCTTTGAAAAGAGGGAAGACAAGAAGTGGACATGGTTATCACCAGACAGCAAAACAAAAATCTAATAGACTATATCATAATTAGCAAACGATGGAAATCAAATGTATTGATGTGAAAACATGTGCAGCCGCAATTGGGTCTGATCACAAACTAGTAATGGCCAAGATTAGAATGAGACTACAGGTGGAAAAGAGAAAACAAAACAGAATAGTATTTGATGTTGCCAAATTAGAAGACGAGGAAACAAGAAGAATATACGAACAAGGATTACGAACGAAAATAGCAAGCATAGAATCAAATGACACGGTTGAGAGTCACTGGAATAAAATGAAAGAAGCAGTACATAAAACAGCAATGGAGGTAATTGGGAAAAAGATAGCAAACCTCAAAAGAATGGGTTAGCCAAGAAGTAGTACAACTGTGTAAGCAAAGAAGGGAAATTAGAATAGAAGGAACAGATAAGCATCAAATAAACTGGATTACTAGAGAAATAAAAGAAAATTAAAAAGAGATAAAGAGAATTGGCTACAAAACACTTGCAAAGAAATACAAAACAACTACAGTGCCAACAGAATTCAGGAAATGTATAAAGGAATCAAAAAACTAAGTGACGACTATAACGTGAAAGGAGCAATAATAAAAGATAAAAACGGGAGAATCTTAACAAATAACATGGAAATAACAGACAGATGGAGAGAGTATTACAAAGAACTATATACACACCAAAATGAGACAGACTCAACAGTGCTCCAAGAAATACCAAGCACGAATATTCAGGAGACTTCATCCAACATCTTGAAAGAGGAAGTACAACAAGCAGTGAAAGAACTCAAGCGAAATAAAGCCCTGGCATTGATAATATAACAACTGAACTAGTGAAAGCAGGAGGAGAAACACTTACAGACACCCTGTATGAACTAATTAATAAGATCTACTACAACGAGACAGTGCCAGATGACTGGACAAAAGGAATTATCATACCAATATACAAAGGAAAAGGAGACAAAGAATTATGCGATAACTATAGAGGAATAACTCTGCTCAGCATACCAGGAAAAGTCTTCACAAAGATTATACAAAAAGAATCAGTAGTTATATAGAAAAGATAATGGGAGAAGAACAAGCAGGATTCAGACCTGGAAGAAGTACCATAGACCAACTCTTTACCTTAAGACAACTGATAGAAAAATACACAGAGGCAAATAAAACTGTATACATCAATTTCATCGACTACAAACAGGCTTTTGACTCAGTATGGCACGAAGGCTTATGGCAGGCTATGAGAAACATTGGTATAGAAGAGAAACTAATAAATCTAATACAAGCAATATACAAGAAAATGGAAAGTGCAGTAAAAGTTGATAAAGACCTATCAGAATGGTTTAAAACAGAAGTTGGGAATAGACAGGGATGCGTGCTATCTCCATCTCTCTTTATAATAATTCTAGAAGTAATCTTTAAAATAGCAACTGAGAATCTAAACATTGGAGTGAATTGTAGTGGAGAAAATATATCAAACCTTAAATTTGCAGACGATGTAAGCTTACTAGCGGAGAGTGCTAGAGGTTTAGAAAGGCTTACAGACCAAGTAAATCAAACAAGCAGAAGATTTGGACTCCGGATTAATCCAGCAAAAACTAAAGTCATGGCAGTCAACAAAAAAAAGAGAGAAAATGATACACATATCAGTAGAAGGAAATAACATCGAACAAGTAAAGAATTTTACATACGTGGGAGGAGAAATTACAAGCGATGGAAGACACGAACAAGATATTAAAAAGAGAGCAGCAAAGGGACTACAGACAATGGGAAGACTTAGACATATTTGGAATGCTAAAGAAATAAAGATCAACACAAAAATTCAAATATACAACACTATCATTGTTCCACAAATGCTTTATGGATCAGAAACGTGGATATTAAAAAGAGCAGATGAAAACAGACTATTGGTGGCAGAAATGAGTTGTTTGAGAAAGATATTGGGAGTAAGTAAATTACAAAGAATAAGAAATGAAGACATCAGGAAAAGACTGGGAATGAAAGAGACAATAATAGATAAAATCAGAAGAAGAAGACTTAGATGGTATGGACATGTAAATAGAATGAACAGTAACAGACTCCCATATAAAGCACTCTACACATACAAAGAAGGAAAAAGAGGAAGAGGAAGACCCAGGAAAAAGTGGATGGATAACATCAAAGAAGACTTCGAAAGATATCAAATGACAATAATAGATGGAATGAGATTAACAACGGAAAAAGATAAATGGAAAAGTTTTGTGTCTAGCTATTGCCGCTAATGAGCTGGCAGAAAGCAACTATGATGATGATGATGATGGTCGGAGAAACGTAAGATGGCTGCCGACCGCGGCAGCCTCACTATTGCCGACTTGAACTTCCCCGTTTTGCTATTTAAATTCCTTTTTGGTGATTTTCACTCGTATATATAGATTCCTGATTATATAAGCTATTTGTTTTGCCGTAGGAATTAATTTTAGGTAGATTAGTTTAGGAATTAGAGGCCGTTCTGTTGTACGCGGTGCATGCCGGAATTTTCAACGAATTTACCACATTAAAGTTAACCTCTTAACGGTGTATTTAACTGTAACTCAATGTAAACTGGAAGGATATATCCGTGACCCCAGTTAAGGGGTTAACACACTCTTTAGCCTAGCAAAATGGTGGAACTTTAGCCTCAGTTGCTGCAATTACAGGCTAAAGGCCATGACCAGTCTAGGCTATTAATAGATGTCAATGAAGTGCACCGATATAATTAATCCAAAATATAAGAAGTTAGTACTAGTGATTAAAATCACAAATTTATGCAGCGCAGTAACGAAAATTTAAAGTTTAAAGTAAAATCCAACGATTCAGAATTTGAATAGTTGTAGTCTGCGGCACTGCTTCCTTATTCCTTGAATAGTTAAATTTAAATAGCTCGGTTTAAATAGCTAAACTGCTAAAGACGCAGTTCAGTGGTCAGAGGTAGGGGTGTGACCGTGTGAGTTCAGAAATTTTCCGAAAATTCCGCAGGAAATTTACGAAAAATTTCTGGAAAAATAACGGCGCTTTTCGGGAAAAATTTCGGAAATGTTCATTACTACATATTTTTATTATTATTTATTATTATTATTATTACTATTTATTACTTTTACTATTATTACTATTACTATTATTACTATCTATCTATCGATCGATCTATTATTATTATTTATTATTATTGTTATTTATTATTATTATTATTACTACCATTTATTACTATTCATTTGTTAGGCATTTGTTAACAGCAAAGCCACAGTTGTAGAGTCAGTATTTTCAGTAACTGCCAAATTAATGCTTTTATTCATTTTTGTCGTAATGTCGCCTGATTTTACTGATATGAGCGCTAATTAACAGCATACATGAACTAACAGCAGCAGTCAAAAGTAATTGTCCCGGATTTTAATTCATGAAATTTCATATCATGGTCAACTTATAAAACGTTGCTAATTTTTTTTATCAGGAATCGGTATAAATTAGTTGTTAAGGCACCTTGGCAGGGGCGTAAATCCTATGTGTTTTTCTGGGTCCGGACCCACCCACTTTTTTAGGAGCTGGGTCCGGCCAGGCAATGGACCCACCCACTTTTTGAGATGAATTGTTTATTATTATTCGCGAGACAATTATGTAAAACAGTGAGAACAGCTAGATTTATTTTGCCCCCAATTATGTAACTCAGAAAGACCTGCGATGTTTCCTATCCTCGCGTCTGACTGGCTATCTAGGTATTATTTAGCTCTATGGATAAACGTGACGTCACATTTTCGCATCCGTACGACTCCATTTTCGGGAACATTCTGGCATGACTGGAACTCTGATCTATTGAGCTTACTACAGCAGCAATTGCATTGTGACTTACTATTGTGTTTGTAGTTTCAAAGTGCATTGCTACATGTACATTGCTATTTGTTTTTAGACTTTTTGTCAATCTCTGCAAGTATTATACTTTGTTGTTCGCCGGTAGGCCCTGTATTGACCTTTGTCTGGATGGGCTCTTTGGAATTAATTCATTCATGTATCGAGTTCCACATAATTGACATTTGACAATGCTTGATGACTTGATGTGCAATGGTTTGCTGGTTTAAGTATGATAATTATAATAAGGTATTGAATTGTTACCACTGAGCACTGGCAAGGCTTGTTTCAATAAACATTGTTTTGTGACAGCACAATTTAAAATTTTCATTTGGACCCACCCACCTTTTTACACAGATCTACGCCCCTGCACCTTGGTAACAGATTTTGGCGGTTTATTTAATAATTGTATTTTTAATTTTATTTATTTATTTCAATACAATTTCTATAGCGCCGTGCACTAGGTTAAGGCCTACGACAAGGGCGCTGCACACACATAGTCAACCATAACCTAAACTAAAAAGGTGCGTCTTTAGTTCTCTCAGGAACAGTCCAGCAGAGTTGGCCTCAGTCACTGCAGTCGGCAAGGCATTCCAAAGCAATGGGTTCCCGCGAGAGAAGGACCTGTCTCCGAACTTCGGAGTCTGTGACGGAGGCGGAACGAGCAGTAGGACACGATGGCCGGAGCGAAGAAACGGAGAAACAGTACCCTCTGCTGTTCCTATTGTTAGTAAATTTTGTTAGTAAAAATAAGTTTAAATAAGTTAAAAAGCAAAAATAATTATATGTGCTAAAACCAGATTTGGAGTCAAGGCCACAACTTTCCAAGGCGAGGCCAAGGACTTGTAACACGAGGCCAAGGCCAAGGACAACAGGTCCGAGGCCAAGGCCAAGGCCAAAGACAGCAGGTCCGAGGCCAAGGCCAAGGCCAAGGCCGGGGACCAGAGGTCCGAGGCCAAGGCCAAGGACATCAAGTCCAAGTTCGAGGCCAAGGCCGAGGACCTCACATGTAGACCTTTACACTACAAAGTTTGATTTTTGACAGTTACACAGTTGCTAAAGACAAATGATAGGCTGATATTTGAAATTTTGGGGGCCAAACAAGTGCTGGGCCTCTACCCGAATTATTGGGGCCCGGGCTCTTTATGGATTGACGTCCATGGCAGTACGGCCCAGTACCTACTACAAACCATGTTTTAAAAATAAAATTAAAATACCTTTTGATATCTTGTAGCTGTTTGCCACAGTCTCGTGTTTTCTATCCAGATACTTGTTAAATCCACTTGACGTTCCACGAGTTTCAGTTATCATTTCACTACAATGCTTACATTTAGCTGACCACTTTCTATCATTTATAATTTTAAAATCTGTGAACGCAAACTTCACAACGCCAGGCTCATTTGTGGCCATATTGTTTGCTTGCTTATTTTTACTAACAAAATTTACTAGCAATAGGAACAGCAGAGGGTACTGTTTCTCCGTTTCTCTTCCAAGCGCGGTCAGTCTTCAACCTCCTAGCCTAAGCCGATGCAGATGTCTTTGTTTAGACTTTAGAGACAATCAACCCCGCCCCCTGTGGAGCCGCCACTGTCAAGAATGCAAAGCAAAGCCATTGCCAATTAAGCCTACTGGTATTTACTGCTCTAAGATAGACGCCATATATCCATTTAGATTCAAGCCTTTTATTAGCAAGAAACTCAATTATCTGGTCCAAATGCCTTCTTCCCTCACCGAGGCAATGCAGAGCCGATCTAAATATAGCTGGCTCTGGGCAATGTCCGTTTTACACAATGAAAGCCTTGTCAATGCAAGCAACAAACTTACTTGTTAGCTAGAAATTATTCTCCTGTTCTCCCCTGTTTGCATTGAACGTTGTTCGTCAATTCAAGCTGATGTCCAACAGTTTGAATGCGCGATTTAAACCGATTTTCTAGTTTAATTCCATGGTGTGAGGGCCTGGCCCCGAGTACAAAGCCAAGGACTTTACTCCCGAGGCCAAGGACATCAGGTCCGAGGCCAAGGCCGAGGACTTGTATCCCGAGGCCAAGGCCAGGGCCGAGGACTTGTATCCCGAGGCTTAGGCCAAGGTCGAGGACAGCATCCCTTGATCTCGAGGCGCCTCGTGTCTTACACGACCCCTCGTGTCCCAGTTATCTATCCGAGCTGATTCGGAAACCGTTAGCGTCTGACCGTCGCCTTCAACTACGTTCAAGCAGTCGTCTGGTACTGTACATTCCACCGCCGTCGAAGACTGTGAAATTCGGTGAGCGTTCTGTCGCCCGTGGCAACCCTCTTCTTTGGAATTCGTTTGCCATACACAGTGACTTCCTCTACCTCCTTTGAACGGTTCTCAGTTGCGCTGAAGACACATCTATTTAACATTTCATTTCAATTTATGTAAAGTGCTCTTGCTTTTGGCATCTAGCTATGTTATAGCGCTATAGAAATTGTCGAGGTAATAATAATAATAATAATAATAATAATAATAATAATAATAATAATAATAATAATAACATCTAACAATATGTATGTTAGAAGTTTCCGGAATTTTTCCGCAATTTATCCGCAATTTTTCCCTGCATTATATTTTCCCCGAAAAGTTACAACCCTAATCAGAGGACAATTCAATATATCAGTCATAGTGGGAATGGGGAAGCAGCATGGCAGACTATGAAAAAAAAACAGAAAGAGACGCAATTTGACTCCAGATTATATTGCGAGTATGTAACAGGTTTGAATGTACTGATGCATGACAGATAAATGCTTCATATGACCTTATACAGAATACTTTGAAAATTGTAGTATGTGTAAACAAAATGCTGTGTGTTTATCTATATTCATGCTTCCAATTCACAGCTCTTTCATTTATGAGTAATTATGATTCGGGTTCGTGCTCTTGTTATTCTAAGAGATTGATTTTGTTTTGGTCAATGTTTGATGTTGCATTGGGCCTTCATTGTTCGACATCGTGACTCTGAAGATGACAAACCCACTTTCAAATATCTAATGGGAATTATAATTAGATTAGATTATAATTAGATTAAATTAAATTATAATAAATTATATTAAATTAAAGCATAATAAGATTCATTGCAGAACTTTTGGGTATTTACAAGACGCTACTAATTCATATATATTTATTGTCTTTAATATCAAGTATTAACATGGTTCCCCAGTTTCAAGCTGTTTGTGCATTGGTTGTTGTATAACGAGCATATTGAGTCCATTAATGGTGACTTCAGACTGCCTTGAAATTTAGCGGGGCCTCTGTTTGGGAGATATTGGTTTTATGGCTGCCACCTTCCAAAGAAAATTGAAAGCCACGCAATTCTGTGAGAAGTTTGAAAAATATTGTAACTGGTATGAATTGCTGATTGAGATGCGCAATTCAATTTTTGGAGAAATGTTTTATCCAAAGTTTGGGATTTGATACCTTACCCATCTGTCATTGATTTTACCCTCCCGTTGACTTACTGACTTACTTGACTTACTCCATCTTTACCCTAAGTTTAGGATTTGATACTTCATCCATCTGACCTTGATTTACTACTGTCAGGACTCTGCATCTTTCACTAGTTAATTGGAAAAGAAGATAACAGCAGTGATTTTAAATTTTAGCTTTGCAAATTACGGGTAGTTGATTTCTTTAGGATGGTTTATGCCACTCCAAGGACGTGAAACCAACGGTCTTGGTGAAGTCATTTGTCAACGTCACCCCTAATGACACCGAGGCTCTGAAGATGGCAATCGCCTACCACGGACCGATCTCTGTGACGATGGACGCCTCTCATCCGAGCTTTGACTTCTATTCCAATGGAGTCTACTATGACCCCGACTGTTGTAAATACCAAGGACATATATTTGCATATCGCAATCAGCCTATCTATCTATCAACTTCTATGGCGCCACTGTCATAATGCCTCGGACATCGGCCGACGGCGCACCAAATCCCATCCGAATTAGAGCCAGATAGAGTGAGAAAGCAGGAACTACCGTTGTCACTCCGTTAAATGGTGCACCAGTGCGGCAGTGTCTGTGAGTCAGACTTGGAACTGAGTCACTGGGTCAATGGGTCATTCGGGTCACCTATTTCCACCGGGTCTCCGTGTAATCTTTACGACCCGTTTATAGACCCGGTATTAATTAAAATCTTCTTCAGATGCTAAGCATGCAGGTTCATCAATCCCGGAAAGGCTGAAGTGACTGTCCGCCTGATATTAGGTAGGTCCACAGATACAAGTAATTGATTTTATCACTGGGGATATTGGTATTATTACTCTATGGAATGCTATAAGATGTAATGAAAAATTTTACGGTGTGATAACAACGTTTAATTGACGTCTTTGATAAATATTCAAATATTAGTACCAATGACTGGGTCACCGGGTCACTGGGTCACTTTTATTTCGGGTCACTGGGTCACCGGGTCTCAAAATGTGATCCGGTTCCAAGTCTGCTGTGAGTTTTAGTTACTGCCAGAATTAAAACAGAGCCAACACCTTTTGATATAAATTCAGGCAGCTTTAGGCCGCCCAACAAGCCATTGAAAGTGATAATTTTTGTAGGGCTTCTTTGACTACTCTCGGAAAAATGACAATCTCTAAACAGGAATTATGTTTATTATATCTATTCGATTGAAATGCAAACGTTGAGACCAATTGATTATTCGACCTGTGCCCACTGCATTACTAGAATGCCGCTACAGAAGTTACTGAATACTGTTTGACAACGAATTGACCACGAAGCAACATGTTGGACAGTTAGTCAAGAGCTGCTTATATCATATACGACGTATCCGCCAGATTTGTAGAATCGCTGGCAAAGAAGTCGCCTCGCAACTGGTTTCTGCGTTTTTTCTCTCGAGACTTGTCTTGTCTTGTCTTCAGCCGTCTTCGCTCCGAAGATTGGTTGCATTATGAACTGTCATCTTCCAGATGTTACGATCTTCTGCTCTTCTTATCGCCTGCTCGATAGTGAGTCCTGTCCATTCTTTGATGTTGTCTTCCCACTTGTTTATTGGCCTGCCTCTTTTTCGTGATCCAGGCATTGTGCCCTGCATTATATCCTTCTCCAGACATTCCTGCTTTGTTCGCATAATATGTGCCCAGTATTTCAGTTTTCTTTTCTTTACTGCTTCCAGTAGGGTTTTTTGAACTCCTGCTTTATCCATTACCCACTCATTCGTCTTCTTTGCTTTCCAGGAAACTCTCATTATTTGTCTTAAACCTTTCATTTCGAATGCCTGTATGCGCCGTTCATCTTCCTTCATTATTGTCCAGCTTTCACAGCCATATGCGGCGACCGGCCACACAATTGATCTCAATAACCGGACTTTTGTGCTCACAGGAATGTTGTGACTTTTCCATATTTTGTTTAATGATGTTCCCGCCCCACGTCCTTTATTCAATCTGCTTCTTATGTCGGCTTTGCTTGAAGTGTCGTCTGATATGATGGACCCTAAATACGGGAAGGTGTTGACCTGTTCCAATACTGTACTCTGAATTTTGATGTTGCAGCTCTTACCTTTTGTTGCCATTACCTTGGTTTTATCAATATTAATCATCATGTTGTATTTTTTCCTATTTTATCCACCCTAGATACCAAATCTTGTAGTTCTTTGTTTGAGCCACCGAATAGTATGATATCGTCTGCGTATCTTAAGTTTGAAATCTTCTTTCCTCCTATTCTAATGCCCCCCGTGAAACCGCCCAGTGCTTCTCTCATTACCTTTTCAGCCATGATGTTAAACAGATACGGCGATATAACACAGCCCTGTCTTAGGCCTACTCCTTTCTTTATTTTTAGCCAATTTGACAGTGTTCCGGCCATCTTGACTTTTGCTTTCTGTTTGTTATACAATTTGATCAAAATTTCTATTAGATGCGGTGGATATCCCATCTCTATCATGCTTAACCACAGTTCCTCGTGTTTTACTGAGTCCTGTCCAGACTAGACTATTGCAATTCTGTTCTTGCCGGCCTCCCAAAGTCTACACTGGCCAACCTGCAGCGCGTACAAAATGCTGCTGCACGTCTGGTGCTGGACCTAAAACCTCGAGACCACGTCACTCCGGCGCTTCGCGAACTTCATTGGCTTCCAGTCCAGTCACGGATACAACACAAACTATGCACGCTGATGTTCTGTGCACAGAATGGCCTTTGTCCGACCTATCTGGCCGATCTGCTCCAGCCAACATCAACTGCCATTGGTAGACCAGGCCTACGATCAGCCTCTACCAGTCAATACCAGAAACCTCATCTTCGGACAGTCATGGGGCAACGAGCCTTCTTGTACGCTGGACTCCATGCCTGGAACGCCCTTCCACCAGCGCCACGGAGCATAAAGTCGCCCGTCGCTTTCCGTAAACATTTGAAGACACATCTGTTTAATTGTGCATATAATAATTGACATAATTGACATTAATTGTAATGCGCTTGCTAACATTGATTGATTAAGTGCAATCTAAATAGCTCATTACATTACATTACATTGCATTACATTACATTACTGATTTTATTTTATTCATGAACCAGACAGTGCAGTTGTGAAAGTAGTAGAGTGTCGTTGTCTTTACAGCGCCTGACTTCCCGAACCACGCAGTACTCGTAGTTGGTTACGGAGTTTTAAATGGAGAGGCATATTGGCTCATAAAGAACTCGTGGTCAACCTACTGGGGTAACGACGGTTACATTCTCGTGTCCCAGAAGAACAACAACTGCGGTGTAGAGACAAATCCAACATACGTTAACGTGTGAAGGGCAACTCCAACGTTCGTTAAGATGCTCACCTGAACCGATTTCAGAGCTGGATTTCTTGAACAGCACACAAAGCAATTATGCGTTTTTATTACATACTAGTTTCAAAAGAAATAATTTCATTTTATGCAAATGCCTTCTGAATCGTGGAAAAATCTTTGTTTATAACTATGCCAGATGATGTTCTTTGATTAATTATCGTTTTCTCGAAAATTTAATTTATAATTGCAACTTTTTGATTTGTAAATGTATGTGTTTTTATGTAAGAGACCAATTGTTTAAATAATAAAACGGGATAATGAAGAAAGCTATGGTCTTTTATAGCGCCAATTTCAGTAGCGTAGCCGCGAGAGATACACGGGGAAAATTCTTCCTATTCGGGCTGGGAACGACCGTAGGGTTTGTTAAAAACCAATGAGAAAATTTTATCAAAATTGGGATTGCCTAACTTCAGCCTAAGCTTTTATATAAGAGGATTTCAAATAAGAGGATTTAAATGGAAACAAGGATAAGAGTCTTGGAAACTTACGTATGGTCGGTTTTGCTGTACGGCGCAGAAACGTGGTCAATTTCCAAACAGATGAAAAAGAAATTAGATGCAGTGGAAATGTGGTTTTTAAGGAGAATGATGAAGGTTTCGTGGACAGAGAGAAGAAAGCTTTTATGTAGCCTGCGCAAGTACTCCAATGTTCAATACGTATGGGGTAAGGCATTGTCTCAGACCCGCTGAGAAAGCTCACAACGCCTCCCTAAAGCTGTAATCAGATCAAACGAAATTCGCCTTTAGAAGTGATGGTCCTCCACCCACATTGATCAAAACACACACACATCTATCTTAGACACTCGAACCCAAATAGCTTCTTTCTCAATCCGACAAATCCGAAAGATATCATTACTGCTAGGGGCACGGGCCCCCGGACCCCCTGTGGAGCCGCCACTGGATACAATTATCGACAAATGAATTGAATATAGTGCCAGAAACGACCCTAGAATATCAGTCCAGCCTCGCCACCTTTCTAGTATAGCAGTGTCAGCTGATTGAATACGAGTAGCAATATGGCCGCTCTGGCTGGCGCGCTGGCCTCACTGCTGCGTGCAGCGGCTATGGGCCAAGCGTTATCCAGGTTTATTGATAGAAATCCGTGGATTCACTTCACAGCTTTCCATTATGACAACGGACTGTTGAGCTTCCGTTTATGTCACGTGACCGTGAAATAAAAGAAATCATAAAGGTCGTCTGACCCACCCGCCGCCTCCTCCCCACCTTCTCCCTGCTTAAAGTGAGTCGAAAAAATCGCAACGAAAGTTATGATTTTGACACCAAATATTTTTGAAATAAAATCTTTTTAGCAGCAAACCTTATACGTTCGAAAGGAATGAAACAGTAATAAATAGACTATCTGTCGAATAAACCTTAGTATGTAAGATTAACGTTACAAATTCTTGAGGTAAATGGGGTGTCCCGACTTGGGCGGTGTCCCAACTTGGGGCACCTTCCTCTACAAGTCGATAGCCACTGAAACAGCACAGCCGCACCTACACCACATCTAGACAAAGAGATGTCGTTTACTTCGTGGCAAAAGCTTAATTAGCCTATCGATCTACTGCTGCACGAGCCAACTTTCCAAACTGGCGAATGGCACGAAACTTTGTCCATAACAGAGAATTACAAGGTACTTTAGTTATGTTGAGCAAGCAAAGGATAAGCTGCGGCACCCTCACTCCCCTCCCCTCCTCCTCCCCACAAGCATCGAAATTTGTAATGGATCTTCGGATTTGATCCATTTGATAATACATTGTCCGCAGTCAGTGAACCTTCTTCGAGCGTAAATTAACTCAGCAGATGAAATGTCACCGTGCCTTCCCCCTCCCCTTCGGCTCCACTGAGTTCTCAAAGTAGTATAAGGGCAACTCTGATATTGGAGAAGCTTTCTTATTGGATCTTATACAGTGTATATCTGTCAGTAATCGGCAATCCCCGCCTCTTTGGCATAATTTCTGCTAAAATTTCATTCGCTGCTCGTGTTCTATTCTAACGAATTGGAGCTTAATTAATTACAATAGGCCTAGGCTGTTGTCAAAGTGTTTCCATTTTGAGTCTCCCATCTCAAGACACACGAAAGATCAACAGTCAAACCAGCCACAGAGAGAGAGAGAGCGAGAGAGAGACAGAGAGAGAAAGAGAGACGTAGCGTCCCAATGGCTACTATGGCTTTCGCCATTGGCGGCACACATGATGGGGGCGGCACGCTACGCCACTGAAACCAGCCAAAGGTATTCGCAGACAAACGGATGCTGATGGACGCATACCAGAACCTACAAAAGCACAGGAGGCGATTGGCTATGGTTTCACTTTATTTAATACATTCTAACCCTGGCAACAGATTTCCTTCTGCAATCTGCTAATACTCCTATATTAAGAGTCATTCGTCGAGACAAATGGAGCATCGAACAGAGCCGTCGTCTTCGTCGTCGTCGTCGTCTCTGGTAGAAATTTCCCTGAACGCTGACGAATTTAGCAGTGCAATGAAATACATGTATGCTCCGGCTAATCACCTGAACTTCTCGATCGACCGAATACTCGGCTCTGAATTTGGAACAAGAGAGAGTCGTCGCTTGGACTGTGTTACAGACAGCCGTCAAAGGCAGCATTGGCCGAGAGACGACACCGCCTTACGTGACGCGTCGATGAGAACCGAGAGTAACCATCACGACGATCAGCGGATGACGGAAACGGAGAGAAGAAGACGGAAGAAGGAAGAAAACGAAAACAAAGGAAGAAGAAATACGAATTCATCAACGGACGTCGACGAAGGAAGAGATCGACATCTTCCGGCGTGGATATTCTGCACCAGATACTCGGATAGACCGTCTTCAGGTGAGATGGAGGTCAAGAAAGAGATAGATACATACATACATACAGACATACAGATAGACAGACAGACAGATAGACAGACAGACAGGGTTTAACTTTAGAAACTGGTCTAAAAGCGCTCAGTGGCGCGAAGATGGTCAGAAAAACGGGCGGGTCTCTAATTTATCCCCGAAATTTATCGCTCGAAATTAGCGAATTTTCTATTATAAGCTTATTGCTCTTGCAACACGCAGGTTAGCTTTCTTGCGAATATCGTTTTTCACAGCAAATTCGCAAATTTATAGCACGTTGAACTGCTAAAAATTGCAAAGCTCCTAGTCTGCGTCACTACCCTTTTAACGTATGTTTGTGTGCATATGCTCTATGTAAGCCTATACTGTATACGTCATAACATGAACAAATTACAACACGTAACCAAATCTGACTATAACGAGAACGCTATTCTGGAATTTCTTACATAATTGTATTTATTTGCGACTTCTTATGAATGTTAAATATGTACGGCGCCCTTGACTTTGGCAGACGCCATGCGTACGGCGCTATATAAATTCTCTAGATGATGATAATATTTTGTAGCCAAAAACACCCTTTTCCGCACTCATTGGGGCACGACCTTCGCCTAAAAAAATACCCGTGTTAGGACACGAAGACACGGATCATGACTGCGCCCCTGAAAGCAGAGGCGGATCTAGGGTGTTTGGCGCCCGAGGACAAAGTGTACTTTTGGCGCCCCTAACATTGCTGACGAACCAAAAAAGGGTGATCTCATCGTTTTCGGCGCCTCTAAGCTCTTACGGCGCCCCTCTTCATACAGCGCTGACGAGAAAAAAAGGTCATCGCACGTGTTTCTTCTTCTTTACTGTGCATTTCACTTACCCAAATACCCGATTTCGGCGCCCCCTCACCTCGGCGCCCGGGGACATGTGTCCCTCTGCCCCCTCGGTCCGTCTCTGCCTGAAAGCGGTCCTATATGCTTCTTTCGAATCGTAAGAGAACGCTGTGAATGAGTTAGGCCTCTACTGTATGTTGTCGACCGGTTCACTACTTACGTCGTCCAGTGGCGTAGCCAAGGGATGAGGAGGGGGTTAGACATCCATTTGGTTGCCCGACCCAAACATTTTGTTAATGCGCATTATTATTATTATTCAGAGGGTGGCGGGCGCCAAATTCGGGTTTAAGGCAACAAAAGAGAAAAAGGAAGCAAATAAAATATCAATATAGTTGTACAGGGGCTGTCCGCGCGCTCATTTAGCTATATAACTACTTTAATCAAGCAAAATAATAGGTGACGACTTTTTTTGCTAGTCAGGATTTTTCGAAGTGAGGAATGGTCGTAACCTTCCCCCTTTCGGAAAATCCTGGCTACGCCACTGACGCCGAAAGTTTAAGCGCTTTAGTTATCATATCGATAATAATAATAATTCAGTAATTGCTAGCAATAAAATTTCAGGTTTTAATTATGCATATTTATTACATTTTAACGAAGATTGGAGAGTGACACGAGAACATCCCCACCCCTCACCCAAATATTTCTCCCCGTCCCCGCATTGCTTCTTCTCGTCCCAGCCCCAACCCCAGCCCCGCATCATTTATCCCATCCCTCCCCCCTCCCTCCCCCTCCCGCACCAGCCGTTTCTGTCTCCTCGTCATCCCCGCAGAAAGCCGTTAGCATAGGCCTACGTTAAGGAAAACGCGCTTGTGATAATAATATACTACTTCGCCTTTGCTTCTAAATTATAACGCCAAGTTTTTGATTGACAATGTCAATGTCAATGTCAATATGTCAACTTATACAGTTGACATATTAACATTGACATTGACATTATCAATCAAAAACTTTTATTTTACTTTAGATAATTAAATGGCAATATAATTAAAGTTCAAGTCCATGAACAAAACAGATTGACAACAGGGTCAGCACTCGGCTCAATGCGGAGATCCTCCATTGTGCAACCTTCTCACAGTGTGGCCACACGTCACTCACTCCGTTATACATTTGAAACGATATATTAGCTCAATTTTACGCATAATCAATTTATCGATGTCGCAGCTTTCCATTTATAACTTCGAGCGATGCAAAATAAAAAGCCACATGCTCAAAGCAATGCAAGTTAAAAAGGGACACAGGAAAAGAAAGTATACTAGGCAGTATTTCCGGCAGATTGCTAATTCAGCCGGCTGCTCTAGCGCCGTGTGTTAATTGCACCCATACCTACTTAACGAATAACCTACTGGGTTACTAATACTCTACAATCTACATGCAGAAAGGCAAGAGCACCAACACAGCGTCATCATCATCATCATCATCATCATCATCATCATCATCATCATCATCATCATCATCATCATCATCATCAATAATAATAATAATAATAATAATAATAATAATAATAATAATGTTATTATTATTATTATCAACTTGATGATATTGATTCAGTTACCGCGGTAATACCAAATGCCCCCGTTTCCGCGGTATTACCGTATGTCGAAAACCCGTTAACCGAAGGTAACAGTTCACGTTTTGGTCAAATTTTCCCCATTACCGCGCTACCGCGGGAAATCCGCGGTAACCGTTACGTATCACTCTTTAGTGAAGATGACAAATGTACCTAATCCCAGTTTTATATTAGTTAAGATTTTGACTTTTAACCAGCGTTTCTATTGTACAGTAACCGCCAGTGGCGTAACTAGGGGGGCGAGGGGGCACTTTGTTGACTGCGCCCCGGGCTCCGGGCGGGGGGGGGCCCCGAAGAGGGGTCTAAGCTAGGGTTAGGTTAGGGTTAACCCTAACTTAACTCTAACCCTAACCCTAGAAATGATGTGCTGACGACCTTTTTTTTGCTCGTCAGGATGAAAAAGGAGGCGATAACGTTTTTTTTGCTCGTCAGCTCGAAACTCTGGCCCCCCCCCCGGGCCCCCAAAAGTCACGCTACGCCACTGGTAACCGCTGCCGTGTATCCTCCACATGCCATCCATGATCTCAATAAATTTCATTAGCGCTACGAAATATTGGAGGCTTTTAGGTAATAGTTGTATTATTGTTTCCTATCAGGACAACGATCCAGAAAGTTTCGTCATAAAAGAACGGAATGTAGAAATGGAAAGACCTCTTCCAATGCCACTATGGGATTGTCGCAGTCTGACGAAAAAAGAGTAAGGACGTGCTTCACGGAAGAACAGTTGAACGGACTGAAGCTGGAATTCCAGGACAATCGATACCTGACAGAGGAAAGGAGGTCGAGGCTCTCGCGGCAGCTGAAACTGACCGAAGTTCAGGTAAAGATTTGGTTTCAGAACAAAAGAGCAAAGGCGAAGAAATCCTTCATCTCAAAGCAAGCAGCTTTCACCTCAGCAAACTCAGAAGAGGAGCCGACGATAGGCCTATCGACGGCATCTTCACCAGGACGTCTGCGGGATAGAGGCCCCGCTGCTTCTCTGCGCGTCGCCCCATTTAATGGCAATCGGTCAAGGATTTTCTAAGAGACGCTCAACTTGCAACATTTTGACTGTCATATAGCAATAGTTAATTGATTATTAACAATGGCAAGTGGATTTCTTGTTTACTTTCCCAATCGTCGTCATTTTGCCTTCCCATCTGTGCCTTTATAGGCCTATGTACATGCCTGCGTTGATAATAATTGTCAATATTTGATCAGACTAAACTGGTTCATTTGTGTGAACCGGTGAATTGTTCACTTAGTCATGCTGCAATTCACTGCCAGTTATAATACTTGACATTAGTAACTTAGGTGAATTGGATATTCGGCAGATGGTGATCGTATTAGTTATAGGAAACTGCTTCTTAATTGACGATGAATATTATGTCTAGCCAATGAATATTCGAAGCTATTCTAGTCATGACTTCTGAATCCATTGTGACGTGACATTCATCTGTAAAAGTGCTGATTTCGTCATTTTCATAACAGCAAACAATCTCACCGATTTCTAATTCTTCAATGGACTTTGGAGAAGAAACTGGAAATATTCGCCTGAATTTCAAAGATCAGTCATGACCAAACGTCTGTTGATACTAAATTGTCCAATCAAAGCAGCAATTCAAGCGATCAACTTCCTATGACCATTCACTGCCAATTGTAGCCTAATACTTGATATTCGCTCAGTTCTTAGGATTATTAGAATAACGGTTTCATTCGAGTGGGCGACGCAAAGCACCTTAAGGGCATGAAATTCTGATGACCGGCGAAATCCCGAAGACAAGATAATGGCCGACGCATCCTACTACACTAAAGCTGCTCGTCTGCTGCTGACACGTGATCCTTTCTGATAATTCTTCTACCGGAGAAGTGGTGTACTGAGCTACAAAAAGAAGTTGTTAGGGGCTGTCCATTAATTATGTCAACAATTTTTGGGCATTTTTGACCTCCTCCCTCTTGTCAACAACTGTCAACTTTCAGTTACCCTCTCCTATTATTACGTCAAAAACGTTTGAACCCCCCCTAAGATCAGTGACAGGTCCCAATAACAAGGTTATTATTTTTTGCGGTGATGACCATTTTCCCTGTTTTGCTCATCGAGTGTCAAAATGTGGTGGTGATGACCTTTTTGTCGTACTTTTTTCCAGTGTAATAAGTAGAATTCCATGAAATTTCCTATTTTTGATTATTTGTAAAAAGTGAAATTGTTGACGTCAACTTCTCTTGACCCTCCCCTCCCCCTGTCAACAACTGTCAAACTTTTTCAAACTTCCTCCTGCCTAAATTCTTGACGTAATTAATGGACAGCCCCTTATTGTTCGCAGGGTCCCATCGGTCGCTGTTGCCACATTCATGATCAAAGTTGGTCAATTAGGTCTTTTAATTCGTGGTTCATTGTAGACGCATTTAATTAAACAAACTAATATTTTATGAGCCACTGAAACATCAACTCGATTTAGAGGCTCATACAGTTTATTTTCCCTTCAATTGTCCTGAAAATTTTCCGCGTCAATATATTTTATGATCAGCAGCCCTCCCTTATGTGCCGCAAAGTCCATCGCATTATAAACATCTAAAGGTTGCAGATCTGAGAGAGAGAGAGAGAGAGAGAGAGAGAGAGAGAGAGAGAGAGAGACAGACAGACAGACAGCCAGACAGCCAGAGAGAGACAGAGAGAGAGAGACAGAGAGGCAGACAGAGACAGTCAGGCAAACAGAGTCTAGTGGCACCTGTTGCATCTGTGAAATAGATTATCCTGTTTCAAAGTGGCGTTCTTTGATTTGAAGCGGTCGTCTTATTTGGTCCAATGAGACTTGAACTTAATCACTATGTAAACGACACCAGATCAGAGCCCGATCGAAAACCGACAGCAGACTGAAACTGCAACGGTACATGTACTAATCAGCGACATTACCAGCGAAGAAGCCACACAAGACGTAGATTCACACAACAGACGGGGACAAAGACACTCACTTTAAAACAAACAACTAAGCTCACGTCTAAACAGGAAACAGAGGTGAGGGTGGGAACGGAGGAAGCGATGTCTCTTAAAATATCGCCTTTCATTTAAACTGTAAAGGATCTTCCGGCCTCAATTGCCATCCTTTGATTCCACTCCGTCTTGATTTACGACCTGTGGTCTCCCAAGGACATCTCTATAGATACTAATTGGCCTCCCAATCACATGCAGCCAACGCTTAATTATTCTTTCGCGGAGACAGTCTCTGCAACAGCAAGCCAAGATATTATTCTCCGGTTGCATGAGCGCTCGATATAGTAAGAAATTAGTTGCCAGAATTAGCCTCTGCTTCAACAGTCTCTGAAAGGATCCTCCCCCACTCCCCGCACTAGGCAAAATAGACCACCCAGGCACAGAGAAAGCCCTGGCGCCAATTTCCTTCGCTGCATAATTCGAATTCTACGTGTTGTTTGCGGTGTTAAAGTTCTCTTCGAACCGAGGTCTACAATGCTCCTAGAACAGTGGCTCTTAAACACGAATAGCAAATTATTAGTATTACCAGGGCGCGATTTGTAGGGAGAAAGGGGGAATCTCCTCCCCCACTGTCCAAGACGACGTTGCTATTGGAAACTTCGAAGAAGCGTTTGACGAAGCGTACGTTCAATTGTTCATTGCAGCGTCATAATGTGTACAACGTCGAGATGCGTTGGTAGGCGTAGCTTGAGGAAGTTGAGCAAAAATTGCGTACACAAAAAAATACGTGTACAGCGTCACAAATGGTCACAGTTGCGTGATTTTAACGTACATAGGCATAATTAATACGTGGCGCAGAGCTTGGCTAGGTGGCGTATGTACATCATTGAAACGTTGTTCAGCATGAATTCAATGATTGGGTTTTAGTATTATCCTGCACTGCGAGCGAAGCGAGCATCTTTCTAGTTATTATTATTATTATTAAACATGTTTGATAGAATCACACTTGAGCATAAAGAGAATTCCGTAATCACATTGAAAGCTTCAATTGCAGTCAACCTCGCTCATCTGATTCTTGTAACAAAAATGATCATAGATCTGGGTTTATTCTAGCCACCTAGACAGGGGGAGTTTAACATTTTGAGGGAAACAGGCATTGGGTATGTCATACTACTTGTCAAAATGTTTTTTTAATTTGGAGGGAAATTTCCAAACTTGGGAAGAAATTTCCCCAGAGAAGGTCTAGAATAAACATTAAACACTGATCATAGATGAACATTAGAAAGAAACAACGCTATTCAGCATTATATTTAATCAGCACACTTTTTATTTCTCAAAATCAGCTACGATAAATGAAATAGAGATTGAGTTTACCAAGGATATTTGTGATTTTTTTAAATGTCAAAATTAACATGATTGCGATATCTTGAAATTACATAGGCGACCTAAAACAGATAGACTACAGATTCTAAAA
>CM030843.1:15747367-15837367 GCA_018105865.1 Metaphire vulgaris
TTCACAGCGAACGTTACTCCACAATTTTATGAACAGTGTTCGCCCTCTAGCGAGCAAGGCTGTCTTATACTGTAGTCAATCCCAACCTCAAATTCTGGACCAAAATGCATATTTTTTAAATAATATTTTCCAGTGCTTTTATATCTCTAATTGTGTCCACTCAAATAATTCATCATTTTGATCTAAATTCACTGTCAGGAAGGAATTTGGGAACTTGACTAATGACAGAAATGAATGACATGAAAATTTTCCAATGCCGGGCAGTAGTTAACTACAAGTAGGTAACTACTTGTAGTTTAACTACGCTTTAGTAGTTACAGAGTAGTTAGTAACTACGTGTGAAAAAGTAGTTAACTAAAAGTAGTTTAACTACTTTCTGCAGTAGTTATCAAGTAAAGTAGTTAACTACTGTGGTCAACTACTTTTGTTAAAACATTATTTGCCGCTTAAACCCGCTTTTGCCAACAATGCTGACGCCAGGCTTCTCGGTGAGCTCTTCGATGAGACTCTGTCGTGTAGCGGGCACATCGTCGATGTAACCCATGCCTGCCCTTGTTGCCCTTGTGCATACAAGCTTACTTACTTACCTACCAGTAATATAATATTCTATTCCTGATTTCCGGTCTCGTACTTACACAACTTTTAGTAGTACCAAAAATACAGGTTCGTGTTGTTTACTGAGGAGATATAATTAATAATAGTAATAAAAGTTAACAGAATTAACAGATTAATTCTTAATAACTCATAGATATCATTAAATATGAATAGCCAATTAGTCAAAAGCTGTTTCGTGAACCCACGTAAAAAGAGTGAACGCAGTGATGATAAAAACTTCACTGCCGACTGTGGTACATGTAAGAAGACCTTATCTGGTAATATTAACAACACATCAAATTTCTTGAAGCATATAAAGGTACATGGACTAAGTGTGTGTGTGGCACTGTGTGACTTGGTTGGTCTAGAAAAGTAGTTGCAAAGTAGTTAACTACTCAGGAAGTAGTTACCAATTAGTTAATAACTACTTTGTGGAAAAAGTAGTTAACTAGTAGTTACAACTACATTTTTATCAAGTAGTTCACTACAGTAGTTGAACTACTTTCACAGTAGTTGGTGCCCAGCATTGAAATTTTCAGATATATAAACAGTTTCTGAGGTCTAAGATTTGGGTAATTCTGTTGCCCGATTAATTTTATGCCTCCATCAATCTCTATAAGTTCCGCTAGTACTCCATGTCCAGCTTTTACAATAATTAGGACCTTTAGTACAATTCCACGACTCTATTAGCATTAAAACATCACTCTCTGATAAATTAGCATGGAAATTCTAGGCAACAAAACCCTTTAGAAGTAATACAAAGCCTGTTTAATGCTACAATGTCCCCATTTCTAATCCTAGGTTAGAATTAATCAATGCTGCCTTTATATTTGATTTAATTTCACACAACTTCAACAGCTGCTTTTACTGCATCACCAACACAACTGCACAGCATATGCCTAAACTCTAAACTGTACAACTTAAATAATAATCATACAGGCATTTATTTTAAATAACTCAAAATTGGCTTTAAAACACTAACGTTCAAACTGCCCTCTAGTGATAACATACATACATTGATAAGATACAAACAATACAGAATGCAATTAAATATGAAATATCCAGAAGTTATATACAAGATAAAGAATGTAGGGCGTATTAAAATGAGTACAGTGGCAAGCTAATTTGAAAATTTCTTGTAGTCATGAAAATCAAAAGAAATTCGCTCCTTACCACAACTGCACCGAGCAGGTACCACACATCTGGCAACAGGAGCTTCAGAAATTCATTCCATGGAAATTTCAACTCCTTCACAGACTCAATTTCATAACTGTCTTCGCTCAAGCTATCTTCCTCGTCTCCTTTTTCCAGGTTTTCAGAATCGTACACATCTGTTGATGGTTTTTGCTCGTTACAGGGTCCTCACAATGAACATTTAACAGCGGCCATTTGCATTGGCTACTAAAGGTGATGCCCAGCCCTGCTGTGCCAAAAAAGACTAGCAAATATTTCTTTGAGGCACTCCACTGGTCATATGGCTTTATAAAAAAGAATTTTTTAACACTCAAATTCTGGAATTTCTTTGACGAACATTCTCCACTGCACTTACTGAGGCTTTTCCATACAAAATACCTGCAGAAAATTTAGTGAAGATCACATTACCAACAAACGCAAACACGAAAATCTGATAACAGAGATAATTTATAATTAAACATCACAAATAAAACATTGAAATCAAAACTATAAATTGTGAAATTGACATCAAACGATTGAAGTTGCATAAATAATAAACTCTGACTGATCATTGAAATTGACCTTGTCCGACTGACCACTAAACTTCAGCTATAGCTATTTCAACTGTAGGTTAAGCGCCTAGGAATAATCAGCTACTATGGCACCTACTCGCGGAAACGCTATATAAATCCACGAGATTTTACTTACTTGTAATTAAAGTCACGTCCAACAGTCACTTTCTATCACGACTCATCATCGACTTCGTCGTCATCATCAACATGCGATCCCACAATGTAAAGTAATAACGTAAAATAATAGGCACTAAGGGACTTAGCCTGTCTTGCTGTTTCCCTGTGACTGATCTCTGGAATGACCTGGTCTTTTGCGGATGGATTTGAAGTACCATCGGTTGATACCCTTGAGTATTATAAATGGTGCTATAGAAGTGCATAATTATTATTACATGGCGCCTATTTTATGTGTACAACGAGGCGCTCTATTTAAATATTGATGGATAATCCAAGTAATCGTTTACCTGGAGTCGTCGAGATTGAATCGATTTCTTAGATTAATCGGAAGAAACCGAATGAACTTAACTGCGAAAGACATTTCTCCTCAAACCAACCGGTCACCTGGATGCGGCCATGTTCCCTTCGCGATTAGAGGCCAAACTCTGTCATTTCCAAGGCCAAACTGATATTCCGACACCGATTTGACAAACTAAGTAAGTAAGTAAGTAAGTAAAATCTCGTTAATTTCTAAAGCGCTTCCAAAAGATGCACCGAAGTAGCTCCTTATTCCTATGCGCTCAATCTCAAATGAAGTAGCTATAGCCAAAGGTGGGTCATTCATGCCGGGTCATTTAATCAAAAGGGCGAGTGGGCAGGACGCTATAGCTATGGAGGAAATGATTTTATAAAGAGAAATGATTTTAGTTTGGAAAGAAAAACATGAGGAGATGTTGCAAGAAGGGGAGAAAATTGTGACTCAGAGTTTGTTATTTGGCTTTGATGTAGACAACGAAGGGATATTGGAATTGAGTTCCAAAGCTCAGGTGCCGCATATGAAAAAGCACGATTGCAAATTTTGAGAGATGATTGATTCAGAGGTCGAAGGAGAGTTACATGAGAAGAGGATCTAGTAGATCCAGGTTGTTGTGGAATTATCAGATTTCTTAGGTAGACTGGTTTTGATGTATGGAGTGAGTTATAAGTCATCGATATTATTTTATATTCAATGCGTTCTGTTATCTTGAGCCAGTGGAGAGATTTGAGTAATGGTGTAATGTGGCAAAATTTAGGCGATTTAGTTACTGCACGAGCTAAGGCATTTTGAATCGATTGGAGTTTACATATGGAAGCCTTTGGAATATGTGGCGTTTCCTAACGCCTATAACTATGATCAACACAGATGTATTATAACTCATATATTAATTATTAATGTTCGTATCCAGGACGCAACGGAGTGAGAGTCTTCGACTGTGTGAGAGCGACTGACGCAGTGACTAACTACTCTATAGAATATATAATGTAAGACTATAGCAGCTACGCTATTGGTTGAGGCGTGGCTTGTAAGTGTCCAATCACGCCACATCTCTTCCCATTAATTAGGCTCATTATCTAATTAAGAAAATTAATATTTTATAGCAGTTCTGTTAAAACTTTATCAGTCATCTAAAACAGAAATTTAAAATGTTAACTATTTATATCTAGATGGCTTTCTGACTGTACGGCCAGATCTAGTCTTATATGGTTCAGCTCCTCTAGTAGTTATTTGTTGTTCCCTAGGTGGCGCTGGGATTGCCTCAGTTGTATCAGATGATGGTTCATTCGCAGCGCTGGTGGAGTGTTGATCTTCATGCACCATTGATTTGTACGGTGGTCTCGAACGGCTGTCTTCTTCCCTTTTCATTGATGGTTGTCCTTGTCCTTCGCTTTCCTCCTGGAAAAATGACAGGGGGTTCCAAGGAAAACCTGACATGCCGGGAGCTTCTTCGTTTGATTGAACCGTCGTCCAGCCGAAGTTGATACGATCGATGTGGAAGGACGTCTGTAATTTCCGCTTTCTTCCAGCGGTCGTCGGTCGGTTGTACTTTCACGCGACAAGTGTCTCCCTTCTGTAGCTTCCGTCGGTTGTGCGCGTTTTTGTTGTAGTAAGCGGCTTGCTTCAGTTTTGATCTTTCTAGTGCCTGTTGGACCTTGGCTGCAGAAGGAGTATCCAGTAGTTTACTGCTGATAGGCAATTTTGTGCGCGTTCGACGCCCAAACATAATTTGCGCAGGGCTTAGACCCAATCTCTCGGAAGGACAATTTCTCCACTCCATTAAGGAAATGTAGGGGTCTAAATTTTCCTCTAAAGCTTTCTTCATCAGCTTCTTAGCCATTTTAACTGCTGACTCTGCTTTGCCATTTCCTTGGCTATGCATTGGTGAACTTAAGACATGTTGAAACTCGTATTTGTCTGCGAATTTCTTAAATTCCATTGAGTTAAATGGGCTGTTATCACTATGCAAAAATGATGGGATACCATACCTTGCGAAATGTTGTTTTAGACAGTAAATTATGTTGCTCACCGACTTCGATGGTAATCTGTCTATTTCGAAGAATCCACTGAGGAAGTCTGTTGAAATTAAATATTCTCGCTGTTGAAATGCGAAAATATCGACTGCTATTCTTTCCCATTGTCGAGACGGTGGGGGGATGGGTGCCAGTGGTTCTTTTGGAGGCAAGTCTCTGAATGTATTGCAGATGTGACATTTCAGAACTTTCTCTCGGAGTTCACAGGTCAAATTTGGCCAGAAAACCACCTCCCTCGCTCGACGTAGACAACTGTTTAGTCCAATATGAGACGAGTGTAGACGGTTTAGAATTTCCTGTCTCGCCGGTGCTGGTACGACAAGACGATGTCCTTTATAGACGAGACCTCGACAAACCGATAATTCATCTCCAAAGGTCGCAAAGGTCGAACGTCGGCTGTCAGCCCCTTCGGCGAGTCGGGCCAGCCTCGATAAATCTGTTCTTTCAGGCGGATGTAGCTCGGATCGGATGTCGCGTCTGTGATGAGTTTCAGAGTAGACGGAGATGTTATTAATCGAGTTTCTGCTTCTTGCTCCGCATCTGCTGTCTCTAGGAAAGCAATTTCTTCACTGAACTCCTGCGGAGTGCCTCTGGCAATGTAAGATCGGCTGAGGGCGTCTGCCAAAATTAAATCTCGGCCAGCAACGTATTCCATTTCAAAATCGTATCTTTGTAGCTTTAACAACAGGCGCTGGAGCCTTTTGGCGCAGAAGAGAGAGACTTTTTGAATATACTCAATAAAGGTTTATGGTCATTTTGAACTTTTACTTTTCTGGCATATGTGTAGTAATGAAATTTCTCCATCGCAAAACATATTGAAAGACATTCCTTCTCCAGTTGGCTCCATCCTTGTTCAGAGTCTGTTAATGCACGGCTAGCATACTCCACTACACGATTTTCCTGAAGGAGAAGGGCTCCTACGCCTTTTGAGAGCTGTCGCACTGAACAAGCAAGTCCTTCTTGTCATTAAAATAGGCTAAAACAGGCGCAGATTTTAACATACCTTTCAATTTCTCGAAGGCTTCAGTGTGACGTTCATCCCATCTGAAGTGCGAGTCGGACTTCAAAAGCTCACGAAGCACCGACGTGACGTCACTGTAGTGAGGGCAGTATCTTGCTAGATAGTTGGCCATTCCGAGAAGACGCTGAAGTGCTGCTTTATCTTCTGGTTGCGCGAAGTTTTCAATGGCTTCGATTTTCGAGGCGGAAGGCTTTATTCCGTCTTTCGTTAAGTCATGGCCCATAAAAGTGATGCAATCTCGATGAAGTTTCATCTTTTCTCTGTTCAATTTAACTCCCTTTTCTCGACATCTCTGAAAAAGAGCAATTAAATTGGCATCGTGGTCCTGCATTGCTTCTTTCTGCGTGTTGCCAGAACCAGTTATAAGAATGTCATCGGCAATGCAGAAAATCCCTTTCAGTCCAGAAAGTGCTGCATGTATTCGTGCTTGAAATATTTCCGATGAAACTGAAAGACCAAAAGGGAAGACGTAAATATCTGAAACGAGAAAAGGCGTGTCAAAAGTGCATAGTAGACTTGATTCATGGTCAAGCTGAAGCATGTTGAAGGCATTTTCACAATCCACTGTGCTGAAAACTCGAACCCCAGACAGCTTGTGCAAGATGTCGTCGAGGGTCGGCAGACAGTACCGGCTTCTGATCAGCGCAGGGTTTAGGGTCCTTGTAGGGTCAAGACACAGTCTGAGTTTCCCATTATTCTTGATGGTGACAACTAACGCAGAGACCCAGGCAGTCGGCTCCGTTACTGCCGTAATTATACCTTGAGAAACCATCTGCTGAAGTTCGTTTTCGACTCTGTCCTTGACTGCAATTGCCATTCGACGCAGTGGTAGCTGCACTGGTCGATACGACGGATCTATATCCAAATGGACAGTACCTTCCATCATTCCCAGATTTCCGTCGAACAGGTCGCCAAAACGAGCAAAGACATCAGCTTCAGTCAGCTGTCGCTCCAACGCAGGTGGCGAAACAGCTTCGGTCGCACAGATGTTGTGCTCCATAACGCGCAGGAGATCCAGTTCCTGGCAAATTGACATGCCTAGAATAGGACTGTCATGATCAGTGACATAAATTTCCGTCAGTAATTGTTTTTTTCGTCGTCGGATGAGTAATCGTGACGTCGATAACTCCTGCTGTCGGCAGCTCTAGACCGCTAAACATTCGCAGAACTGATTTCGCTGGACGCAGCGCTGGTCGCAAAGGAAGGTTTTCGTAAATCGACGATGATATGGCTGTAATCGTTGATCCAGAATCAATCATAAATCGGACACGCATTCCATTTATCAGCAAATGCGTAAATACACGTCCTCCTGAATCAGTAGAATTCAGAACGAGAACAGATTCGAAAGAATCAGATAGCTGCTTTACGCTTCCGTACGAAGAATTTCTCTTTTCACATTGGGCAGCATAATGGTTTTTCATTGCAGCGCCGACACACAGCGCCAAAAGCTGGACAGTTATTCTTGCCGCGCTCATGGCTACGCCCACAGAAACGACAAGAATCTCTAACTGTACCTTTCGCAGGGCGATTCCGGTTTTGACTCGGATGCCTTTGATCTCGGGTTTCGTGTCGACGATTCCCTTGTTTCGCTCCATCGTGCTGACGACGATGCTGACTGTGATCACGGCGAGGCGGAGGGTCGCGACGCAAAGCGTTGACTGCTCCCGTCTCCGTGATGGCTTTGAATTGGCGGGCGGTCGCCTCTTGTGCCTTGCAGACGTCGATGGCCTTTTGAAGGTCGAGTCCTTGCGTCCCAAGCAGTTTCCGGCGGGTTACGTCGTCGTGGATCCCAAGGACAATACGGTCGCGAATCATTGAAGACTCCGCTGCACCGAATCCACACGAGCGGACGAGGCGTCGCAAATCTGCAGCGAATACATCGAACGATTCACCAGGACTCTGTTTCCTGGTGTTGAACAAGTATCTCTCGTAGACCTCATTCAACTCGCCAACGCAGTACCGTTCGAAGGCCTCTAGAATGTCAGTCGTACTCTTCCGTTGCTCCTCAGTCAACGTCATCGACTCGAAAGTGACGTATGCGTCGGATCCAATGCAGGCTAGGAGAGTCGCAGCCTGAACTTCTTCAGTTTCTCCAGACACTTTCGCAGCGATACAATAATTTTTCCATTGGCCCTGGAATCGACGGAACTCCACACATAAGTTCGCCGCATTCAGATCCAGTTTCTCCGGCAGAGGAATGTTCGATCTGGTCGCCATAGTAACTAATGTTCACTTTTTTTTTAATTAAACGCAAGGCTGTGAGTTCGTTTCCGCTGATGACACCATGTGGCGTTTCCTAACGCCTATAACTATGATCAACACAGATGTATTATAACTCATATATTAATTATTAATGTTCGTATCCAGGACGCAACGGAGTGAGAGTCTTCGACTGTGTGAGAGCGACTGACGCAGTGACTAACTACTCTATAGAATATATAATGTAAGACTATAGCAGCTACGCTATTGGTTGAGGCGTGGCTTGTAAGTGTCCAATCACGCCACAGAATATTGTGAAACAGTGAGTTGCAGTAGTCTAACTTAGAGTGAACTATTGAAGTGGCAATAGTGGAAGCAGTTTTAATATCAAGGTAGGGGCGAAGGCGACGTAGATCACGAATGTGAGCATAACAGGTTTTTGATAGTTGAGATATGTGAGCTTCAAAATTTAGGGAGGAGTCAAAAGTAAATCCAAGATTTTTTGCAGTTGGAACAGGGGTTATTATTGTATCTGGGGCTAAAATCAGTGTGGGATTTTCAATTTTTTCAGTTGTTGTGGCAGTCCAAATAAGAGAAATTCTGTTTTGGAGGGATTGAGGGCAAGGAGATTAGCTGACATCCACGATGAGATTGACAAAAATGCTGATTCTAGTTCAGAGATTGATGCCTTAAAGGAAGATGGAGTAAACGAAAGAAATAATTGAGTGTCGTCTGCATAAAGTTGATGATTCAATTTGAGAGAGTTGATTAAGGATGACAGTGGGGTAGTGTAGAGACTGAACAAAACCGGTCCAAGGACAGATCCTTGTGGTACTCCATAGTATAGATCGGAGGGTGATGAAGTTTGATTCTGGCATGAAACTTGAAAGGATCTAGATTGGAGATAGGATTGGAACCAGCGGTGAGCTACAGAAGATATTCCAAACCAGAGGAAAGGCGTTTCAGTAGGATTTTGTGATCTATAGTATCAAAGGCAGCAGAAAGATCAAGGAGACAGAGACAAGTAACTCGTTGAGATCAATGGCAGTGAGGAGTTTGTCATAAATGTATGTGAGGACGGTTTCTGTTGAATGATGTTTTGTATAAGCGGATTGGTGAGTGTTGTATAAGGTGTTTTTTGACAAATGCTCAGTTAGTCTGGAAAGAACGATTTTCTCTGTGAGTTTGGAGAGGACAGACAGGTTTGAAATGGGGCGATAGTTGTTGAGATCTTCTCTGTCAAGGTTTGGTTTTTTAAGAAGTGGAGTTACGAGGGAATTTTTAAATGAGGATGGGAATGTGCCTGTGGAAAGAGATAAATTGATAATTTTTTAATAGTTGGTACTAGGACAGAGGCACACTGTTTGAGAAAGAGAGTTGGTATTGAATCAAGACTGCATTGCTTGTTTGGAAAGGACTGCAGGAGTTTAGATACTTCTTCCTCAGTCACAGGAGTGAAGCAGGAAAAATTGGAAGGAGCTTCTGGTGGTGATGGGTGATGTGGAGATGTATTTTGATTGGTCATGGTAGATTTTAGATTGGTGCGGATCTTAGAGATTTTTCCAGAAAAAAAATTAGCAAATGATTCAGCAAGTTGCGAAATGGATTGAGGAAGAGGTTTTGCTTTATTGCGGTGGAATAGACAATTCACAGTGTTCCAAAGTTTACGAGGATTTGAGCTGTTGGATGCAATTAAGTTAGAATAATATTTTTTTGGCAGATATGAGAAGGTTGTGGTAGTGATTTGTTGCAGAACGGAGGTTTTTAAGGTCAATAGCAGAATGTGTTCGGTTGTAAATTCTTTCTAGACGTCTTCTAAATGACTTATAAGAATGGATGAAGGTATTGTACCAAGGGTTGTTACCATGAGATGATAGTGGCCGTGTGATTATGGGAGCATGTTTGTCGAGTAGGGCAGATAGGACAGAATTATATTTGTCAATTAGTGATTGTAGGGTGATTGTGGGTTGAATGGCGAGGTCAGATGATTCAATGTCTTCACAAAAGGTGGATATGTCAATTTTATTGAGACGGCGGAATGAGTAGGTACCACGAGGTGGAGGGGGTGGTGAGCAGACGTTTAGGATAGTGAAAATGGGGAAATGATCCGATGGTGAGCATGGGCTGACTGATGAACAAGGGGATAGTGATGAAGAAGATAGGGTGATTAATAGGTCTAAGGTGTGGCCAAAAGTGTGAGTTGGAAAGGAAATGTGCTGTGTGAGATTTGCTTGTGTTAGGAGCTGTTTGAATTGAGTAGAATTTGGGTCATTGTTCTTGTCAACATGTATGTTGAAATCTCCAGTTATTACGAATTCATGCGGGTTGTTGCTGCTGAGCCTAGAAAGATAGTGAATTCATCAAGGAATTTTCCAAAAAGCAGTTGAATATTTTGACGATAATGGAGGACGGTAAACATTGAAAATGGTTAATTTCGTGTATGGGAGTTTTAGAGTAACTGATGAGCATTCAAATGATGAAAATTGTGTTGATGATGAACTAGTTATTTGAATGTGATCACGTATGAGGAAGGCTGTGTGAACTATGTGAATTAACGTTAAAATGTAACAAAATACTATTAATTTTGAATCATTTGCTCTGTGTCCAATATATGATACCAATTTTTATATATATATATATATATATATATATATATATATATATATGATGAATTATAAATTCTACTAGGCCTATATAGCCTACCAGGGTTTAATATAGGCCGTTTCCGGGGAGAAATTGCCCTCCCCAGAAATTTCAAATTTCCCCCGGAAATTTTAGCACACTACATCAACTAACAGCAGTCCATAGCTGACTTCCCCCGACCTTGTCAGTTCCCGCCCCCCGGACAGGGCCTCCGAGAGGAGGCAGAGGGGCAAGTGCACAGGGTGGGGGGCCGGGCTCATGATGAATATGTATAATTAAAAATAATATGGATAATAACACTAAAGCAGAGGGGGCCCGGCCGCCCGGCGAGGAAAAGGGGGGCCTGGCGTGAAAGGGTGATAAGCAAAAAAGGTCGTGAGCTAATTTTAAGACGTAAAAAAGAGACTGACAAGCAAAAAAAGTTCGTCAAGAAATTTGAATCTGCACAGTGGCCCGGAATTTCTCTCGGCGGGCCTGCCCCCCGGAGTCCAGGAGTCTATATTAGACATTAGACACTGGTGCTGACTTCTGTGAAGCACATAACGACAATAATGAATCGGCAACTGTAGAACGCATTATATGGTAATTTACTCTTCGTTTGTATGAAAGTCGATAGTCTTCAATATATTCAAAGGCGATAGTTTGTTTGATATTCACTAGGCGTACTCCTGATGTGTCAATTTATTCGCAAGATGTCACTATTATCTTAAAAAGTACAACCAGTCGTTCGAATTCTACCAACTCGGTTATAACAGTGGTTCTTACTTAACCAGGAGTACTTGTACCTCTTGGGGTACTTGAAGGATGTTGTGGGGTATGCAGAATGATAGAGTCTGTTTTAAAGACTTTCACTTCAATGTATAATGTACTGTATACATCAGTGTGTGCTTGAACTGGAGAAAAGTTTGTAATAAATGAGAAAATGTAAAAGAAAAATCCCACTTTCTGGCTTGTACACAATCTGTGACAGAAGTGCGCTGCAGTCTATAATTTGTCAATGTATTACATAGCATAAACTTTTGTCCTCATATTAGGTACTGTAGACTGGTACGGGGTACTTTGCTCTCTTATACTTGTTGCAAAGGTACGTAATCACAAAAAGGTTAAGAACCACTGGGTTATAAAGTATCCCTACGTGTGGTCACTTGCGATGCGTTACCGCATGGGCGCCCACACATTGGGGCGAGAGGGGGCACTTGCCCCTGGAAATGTAGATCTATTTTTTAAAACAAACTGTCTTTTGGCTTTAACCAATATCTTCACACTAAAACACTACTTAGTTAAAATAAGGGATCGTCCACAAATGACGTAACGCGCCTAGGGGAGGGGGTCCGGACATTTGTTACGAAGTGTGACGAGGGGGTTCCGTAAATGTGACGTAACGCAACACACAATTTTCAAGTGATGACTGTTTTTTGCTTGTCAGGGTGTTTGGAGGGGAAAATACAAGGATGAACTTTTTTGCTTGTCAGGGTATTTGGAGAGGGAAAAAGTATAAGGATTACCTTTTCTTTTGCTTGTCAAGACTTCGGAAGACGAAAGGGGGTCGGCCCGTTGTTACATCATATTTTAGGGGGTCTGACTTTTTGTTACGTCGCGTTACGTAGGGGGAGGGGGTCCAAAAGTGCCAAAATCGCGTTACGTCATTTATGGACGACCCCTAATGCAGTACCTGATTTTGTTCGGATTATACCTGGCATTTTGGCAACCTTTTAAAAATGCCAAACTTTGCATTTGAAAACCTTGCTAAAATATTAACCGTGACCATTGTGTGTTGCCCCTAGAAAATTTCTTTGGCCGCCCAGGCGTTACCGTATTGGATGGTGTTAGATGTAGGTTAACAGCCTAACGTACCTCGGATACAGTGGCGGCTCCACAGGGGAACCCGGGGGGGCCGTGACCCCCTATTGAGTGCCTGCCCCTAGTGGCCCCCCTGTTGGGACCCCATACTTAATACTACATACCTAACAACAAATGGTCCCCCATGATTAGAAGTTGCCGCCCCAAAGGTCCCTCCACTTCCAAATCCTGGAGCCGCCACTGCTCGGATATAGCGTAATAAATTTGACAGATCCGTTAATAAGACTTAGTACTTTATGACGAAATTTTACTGTAAGTGTTCTAATGCACTGCAAAATGTCAACGTTTCCGAAGTCTCTGCTATGAACTGATACGTCATGCAAGGACGTCGGTAAAGATTCTAGCCCTCTTGCACTCGCCCAATGCCCCAATTCAGGGGCATGAATATTTCGCATGCGGGAAAGAAGTTCATGCAGTCGCGCTCAACAGTGTATTACTACACTGTCAGCTCATGACAGTGTTTAATTTAGACTCCTGGACTCCGGGGGAACTGACAAAGCCGGAGGAAAAATGACAAAGCCGGAGGAAAACTGACAAAGCCTGGGGGAAACTGACAAAGCCGGGAGGAAAATTCTGCTAGAGGCTGCTGTTAGTTGATGTAGTATGCCAAAATTTCCGGCGGGAATTGAAATTTCCGGGGGAAAAGGGCAATCCCCCTCCCGGAAACGGCCTAGATTAAACCCTGGCTGGTGATCGAAGGAACAAGGATAAGACGATGGCGTGGAAAAACAGAATTCAGCGATTCATTTAAATTAATTAGAACTCAATATCTGCACCTCTTAAAATTTCCTACAAGTTACAACTGTCCCATGCACTGAGTAATAGTGCTTTGACTGCTTTCCTCCCTTGTAACAAAGACCCCAGATTAGCGAGGAAGAGCGTCCAATTATTATTAATGAAACCGGTCGTGGGGAATAATGACAGCAGCGCCACCTATCCGTCGTCTGTTGGTATTTCTGCGTCATTATTATAAGCGTAGCTCTTGTTACGATAGCTCCGTGATCCCCGCTGTTCCGCCCGGCCTCGTCTCGTTCGCCGCGTCGAATAACAGAGGCGTTAATTTGCCGGCGTTGTTAGCATCTCCTCTTCTCAAAATAGACAGCAGTCGGGCCGTCGATCGCAGAAGGGACGGCGGATACGGTTACCTTCGCTATCTCCTATCGTCCTGCGCGCTCCTGCAATCGTAAGCCAACATCTTACGCGCCTGGCAGACGGCGGGTCGCCCCCGAGCGGCCGCCCTATCTCCCTCCCTCCCTCCGTCCCTCCCGCGCCCCGTAGGCCCATCGCCCGGCGGGAGGCCCTCGTACGATTCGCCCCCCCCTTATCCGACTTGTAGCGTTTCGCTTCTAATTGGAAACAAGAAAACAAAAGGGAGCTGAGTCGGTCGGTGAGAGAACCGCCTCCCCCCCCGCCACGTCCCTCCCTCCCTCCACCCTGACCGGGACGCACCGAACGGCGGCGGTGGTCCCCCGCCCCACGGGGAACCCCGAGAAGACTGCGCACCGATCGGGTGTCAGGGCCGCCTCCGCCGCCTCCGCCGCCGCCGCCGCCGCAGATGAGGTCGATTATTGCCGCCGGAGACTGGCTCCGCGTCGCCGGTTGCGCGGTGCAGTGGGGCGCCGCCGCCGTCGAAAATTAGCCTAATTATTGACGGGGGTGCACCCACCGGACGAGGGTAAGAGAGGTCCTACCGGGTCCCCGGTCCCACTGGGGCCGCGTCCCTGCACGGACGCCCCTCGGCGTCCTTTAGATAGCAGTTACTTAGAGGCGTTCGCTTTGTCTAAACAGACAATTGACGACGGCGAGCGAAGATAAAACCTCGGACACGAAAGTTCTGTCATTGTGTTGGTCCACGACTAGGACTGCATCTCCAGGGCCTCAGATTCTACAACAGCAATAAATAAATAAATGTTCAATTCCTATGACGCTGTAGTAGTAGTAGTAGTAGTAGTAGTAGTAATAATAATAATAATAATAATAATAATAGTGGTGGTAGTAGTAGTAGTAGTAGTAGTAGTAGTAGTAGTAGTAGTAGTAGTAGTAGTAGTAGTAAATAATAATAATAATAATAATAATAATAATAATAATAATAAGCACAATGATTACAACGACGATTATGATCGACACATTACCCGCTTCATTGTCATCATCATCAGTGAGCATATTGCTTGCATCAGCAGCAGCAGCAGCAGCAGCAGCAGCAGCAGCGATGAGTGTATAATCACGTGATGAAACTGGAGCGTTCAGAGAGATTATGCCATTTTTCGACGAGAGAGAGAGAGAGAGAGCGCGCGCTTTCTTCGACTGCGGACCGCAGTTGCTAAGTGGTGCGTGTGTCCGACGCGCGACTGTAATCTTATATTATGGATTTACTCTTTCCAGATAGATACAGTTCGTCGCCAGTGCCACATGTCGACAGATTATCCTCCTTTAGTCGCTGCACTTCGGCGCCAAATTCATCATAATTCTGCCACGCTCCGTCGCCTCCTTCGTGGCGGCAGTCGTCATCCTCCTCCTCCTCCTCCTCCTCCTCCTCCTCTTCCTCCGTTTCGTGCTGTGTTTGCTTAGTCGGTCGCTTCGATCAGAAGCGCGTCATTGTATCTAAGCGCTGGTATACAGTAAAAGCTTTCATAGTTAAAGCGCTTTCTGCCGCGCTTACTAAGCGCTACAGTGTTACAGAGTACACAGACGATCTACGCCACATATATACGCATGCATATATATATATATATATATATATATATATATATATATATATATAAAGTAGATATGTGCAATATATATATATATATAATATATATATATATATATATATATATAATTTATATATGCATACATGGCATGGCATGCATGCATGACAGAATACATGTTCTGTTAAGCCTTCGCTATTAGGAAATCAGAAATCGCAGAGCGGTCGATGTGTGCGCGAGAGAGAAAGAGACTTTCGGAAATCAGAACAGATTCTCAGAACGATTCCGTCCGTGAGTTCTGCTTTCCGACCGTGTCCTCGGTCTTTTCATTATCACTTAAGATATAACACGTGACTTAGCGCTAACGGCACAGATAAAATAATCGGTCGGGAATTGAAAGTGCTGTTGAAAATCTGCCCTTGTAAAAATGTCAACTGTTGAATATATATATATAGGCCAATGCTCAACTTAATCCCTCCCACACTGCATGAATAAGTTAGTGAGGTGAAATATATTCTGTTGTTTAGCCTTCTGTGCTCTATGGCGGGAGGGACAGTCTTAAATATCACTTATTTTGTTACAAAATCCACTATACCCTTCCAGGCTTCCCAAGGTTTTAATTTGTGTAGCACCTGAACAATAACACTTTTTGTTTTCAGTTTGTTCATTAATATTCTGGTAATTGCTCTCTCTCTCTCTCTCTCTCTCTCTCTCTCTCTCTCTCTATATATATATATATATATATATATATATATATATATATATATATATATATATATATATATCTACGTATCTATCTATCTACATATCTGGGGATTTATCTCTTGATATTTGGAAAATTTCGCCGGTGACTTTTAAGTTTTAGACAGATGGACAGAACCAGTGGCGTATTTACCATTGGGCCATTTGGGCCATGCCCCCCCTTGGTCTTGATGTCAAGCAAAAAAAGGTCGTCAACTTTTTTCCAAAGTTGTAACTTGTCAGGTCGAAAGTGTCTGCCCCCTTACCAAAATCCTAAATACGCCACTGGACAAAACTAGTGACCCCGCATTGCAGCATTAACAGCACTAATACCGTAAGAATATTTATGTCTCATTCTATCGGCCTCTGATGCTCTGTGTGTGTGCCTGCATGTGCTGTTCGCTCACAGGAAAGTTTTGGTTCTTGTTCCCTTTCGTTCCTATAGATATATCGTAGACTAGAGGCACATGCATGCCCTGAACGTTCCCCTTTTTTTTAAAAAAGAAAGCGCCAAAGTTGAAAGAAATTTCATTTGGAAATCGTTCAGTCGCACACCCTCCCGCGGATTGGAGCCCATGTCACGTGACTGAAGCGGGAGATGAAGAGGTGGATGCATGGGAGGGAAATGGAATTGGAAGTTGGAACACGGAAACTGTACAAAGTCCGCGGTGAATCCGAGCGTTTTGATCCGGTGCATGACGGACGTGTGGCGAATCAGTTTCGTTGACTTCTCTTTCTTCGCTTCGCTGGAGAGTGCGGATTCTGGTCTTTTTGTGCAACTGTTCAGTGATGCGTGAATACCGAATAGACTCTTGACGGTCTGAGAAGATGAACGGAGAAGGGAAGGGATCGGATCGTCGTCGTCCTCTCTCGTCATTTAATGCAACGGAACAGGATCACGCGGAGGACTCCTTTTGTGCGAAAAGAGATTCAATCTCCTTTTCACGCGAGAGAAGGACAGTCGTTGACGTGAACTGCAAGAAAGAGACATGATCGCCGCTAATTGTATCCCGGCGAAGCCCGAATTCTATAAGGCCTCGTATGCCCCCTCCCAGCCCCCGGGGGCCTGATTCCACGACGGACGCGGCCACGAAGGGGTCTATAGATCTGTCGAAAGGGGTTAAAAGAAAGAAAGGCGGACGTGGCTTACAGGGGGCGAGATTGAAAAAAGGTGATTGTCCGGCATGTCAGACGCGGCGCCAATCCTAATAATCATGCGCATCATTTGGTCGCTAAGTATGCATCGTCTAATGACACGGCACGGCTAATGACCGTGAGGCGTAAAGCGGGTCCTTGTTACGCGCCCTATCCGAATAATTAGCCGGTGTAAAAGAAGTGACGATTACACTGCATGTGTTCTCTCGGTTGCAGATAATCAGGTGGGACAAAACGGGGTGCCGTATATATATATATATATATATATATATATATATATATATATATATATATATATATATAATAATGGGCGCCTGTCAGGATCTCCCTGAGTGTGGTCATTTGTAGGAAATCACTCAGTCACACTCGAGTGACAAGGGATAAGAGATGATGAAGACAGCATGACAGTGTTAATGCTTTGCCGGAGTCTAATGGGCGATTGAAAGGCAGGCGCACATTAACGATCATTAAGATATCGCATTTCAGCGCAGTTCTTAAAGAGTTTTGAGTCTCGAAGAGAATTAATATTAATTAAAGGAATCGTGGTTGTAGATCAACAGGAGACGACGTCCGTGTATAAATCCAAGACTGCTGTTGACTTTCCGTTAATAGATCCATCCAAAACTACTGTAGGATAATAATTCCAGACTTCAAATCCTGGCCTTTAAGAGATCCTAAACTGATGACCGACCGCGCAGAATATTGCACTGCATCCAATCCAATGACATTTGTCTGTATCCAATCCAACGACAACGCTAACGGCGATAATTTAGACAACAGCCAGGTTGGGATCTAGCAACAGGATTGCTTAGTCTCACCAGAGGCGCAGCGTGCACCTTTGTCGCCCATGGCCCATGACCATATCTGCCGCCCCTGGGCCTGCAGGAACAAAAGAAAGATAGTCCCTTTTTTAAAACCTCACAACAAATCGGAATTCAAAAATTTTCCAACAAGCAAAAGAAAAAGAAAAGAAAAAACGTCGCCACAACAAATCCGCGTATATATATATATATATATATATATATATATATATATATATATATCTGAGTATCTGAAAATCGTCTGACAAGCAAAAAAAGGTCGTCACTTTCAAAATCTGCCGCCCCCAACTGCGTGCCACCCATGACTAAAGCCATAATAGCCATTGCAAGACACGATATATATTGTATAGGCCTACGTCTCTGAGACCCACACAACTTCAAAACAGCTACAGATAAATATTTGTCGTTTTCTGATGCAATCTCTATTTCTAAAAAACAAACCGTTGACATCTGTATGTGTATTATCTCGATGTCATAATATGATATGCTATACAGTACTACATGTATGCCCATCCAGCAGCAGATTTTCCGATCATTTTCGTATACACAGAAACTTCGGAGGGAGTTCGGATTTTGACTGACATATATACACAAACAAACCTCATCTCGAGCAGCATAATCCGTAAGTGCATGCGTTTGCTGTTCGGATCTGACCGGATCCATGATCTGAATTCGGATCCGGATCAAGAACCGGATCCACTGTGGTGTGAACGATACGCGGTTAATCAAGCTAATCAGCGCAAAATTGGACACAGGGCAACAAGTCCATCGGATGCTCCACGCCAATGTACTGTATGTACTATATATATATATATATATATATAGTGTGTACAGAATATGTACAATATACACCCCACCTCCGACCATAGAAAAAATTAGTACAAGTCAACGGAAAAATTGGTCCGAGTAATTATACGCGTATATAATATTATGTGTTATATGGTTACGCGTATAATTACTCGGACATATTTTTCAGTTGATTATATATATATATATAATATATATCCGTTGATTTGTGTGTATATATATATAAATATACTGTGTCCACTGTCCGGATAAAACGGGATCCCTTGACATATTGGTGAAAACACTAGTAAATATTCATCAGTTTTAGAAATGTAAAATTCATTGAGCAGGAGTTGACTGCAGCCAATTATATTGTCTAAGTCTTTTCACGAGATTAAAAAATTTGTTGCACAGTTTCTCTTCAGCAGAACTTGACTTTAGCTTCTTCACTGACGAATGCGTCAAGTCTTCGCGTGATGTGCTGCTTCATGCAGGAGATGTTTCTTGCCATCCGCTCATTATACATATGGTCACTGCTGCAAAATGTAAGAACTTGTATACAGTTGCTACAAATAAAATAGATGTAGCTACTAGCTAGCAGCTATAGGGGCGTAGCGACGGGGGTATATCGGTATATATACCCCCGCCAAATCAGTCTACCTTAAAGTTTTTTTATGTGATTTACCTGTGATTATATGTGGTTTATATGGTTTATGTGGTTTGTAGTTAAGATTTATACCCACCCAAAATATTTATACCCTCCCAAATCAAATTCCTGGCTACGCCCCTGCTAGCAGCCTGTGCTCAGATATGTGCTGTGGATTCTCTTGGTTCTACATCGCTGCCGAGTTTATCGAGCTTGGTCGGTCAAAATCTGACACAAAGTTATTGCCAAAATAATGATGGTTTCGTTTTTATTGGATCACGGTGTATATATAGTCTACGCTCAAAGCATTTTCTATACTGTAATTGATGCCGAGATGTTATCCCGCCGTTAGTATATACAGACCAAGAAAATAAGTAAGTAAGAAGAACGCCATAAAGATGGATGTAGGACGCACGCGCTCCGTGGATCTTCGCGACGAAATGTTTACTTTGAAAGCAAACCAAAAGTTCAGTCGAACGGCTAATAGCCATAGAGCCATCCATGCATCGTATAATGCGCCCACTGTAGTATAGTATCTGTTAGCCATCTCTCTCTCCCTCTCCCTCCTCTCTCTCTCTCTCTCTCTCTCTCTCTCTCTCTCTCTCTCTCTCGCAACACTGCGGCTTCGTTTACTTGAGTGAGACCTGGTCGTCGACTTTCACACGAAGGACGAACGAAGGCGGCGGCGGCGGCGGCGAGTTGGGGGCGAGGAGTTCGCCGCCATTTATAATTGATCTAGTTAGCCGATAGTTACTCGTTCGGCCGCCAGGAGTCGAAGAAGACGCGTAAGAACCGGAGGCATGTGGAGGCAGATTAACACCGTCCGCAGAAACAATAAACATCGCACTGTGTACAGTAAGGCGCGTCGACGCCGGACAGCAACGGATTATCGCACCGGACGGACGAAACTTTTGCTCCACACTGTAGTGTGATTTTAGATATATGCTATTATCGAGCAGCACACGTAACTGGAAGCACATTTCGTTGTGTACACGATGGCATATGCAATAGATACATCGTAACACGGACATGTATGTACCCTACAATGTATACGTGCCCGACAATGTCCGTCGTATACAGACGTTAATCTGTTGTTTATTAATGCGTTTAAGTCGACATGTAAGTTAATACGCGCCGAAGACAAGTGGTCTGACGGTGAGTGGCGCCCTCGAGTGGCTTACTGCGTAACGACGCGTCGACATCTGCAGCGTATAAAGTCATCGATGGACCGACTGACTGACCTGCGCCACTCGTCTCCACGCTCAGTTTCTCACTGATGATTCATGATTCATCCCTCGAAGAAATCTCGGATGCTCTGAAATTATTGCAATCGAAATGCTGCGTTTGCATGCTACATTGCTCAAAGGTAGATTAATTATGAGGTTCAATGAATCAATCAATGAATCAATCGATGAATCAATCAATCAATGAATCAATCAATGAATCAATCAATGAATCAATCAATGAATCAATCAACGAATCAATCAATGAAGCAATCAATGAAGCAATCAATGAAGCAACCAATCAATCAATCAATCGTTGAGTTTCCTTAGCACCACTGCGACTATGTTACTGATTGACGCTTGTTTAATAGCGACGAAGTATGTCAAGCGTCAGGCAAGTGTTGTCGTTATCATTGGTGTTTCTGATAACGGCTACGGCGGTAACAACGGCGACGACAACAATGATGATAATGATGATAATAATAACGACGACGACAACAACAGTGGGTGAGTGGTGTTGCTCATGAAAATGGCGGTGCTGATCTTATTTTTTCGAATTGTTTTGAGTGTCTATCGGCTTGTCTGTTTGTCTGTCTGTCTGTCTAATTGTATTTCTAACTGTCAGCTTCTGTCCGTTTGCCCGTCTGTTTATGACAAACTTTATGAGTATTATTGGTCTCTGTCTGTCTGTCTGTCTGTCTGTCTGTCTGTCTGTCTGTCTGTCTGTCTGTCTGTCTGTCTGTCTGTCTGTCTGTCTGTCTCTGCGTATAAGCCTCGCTTTCAACGTATGCCTGTTTGTGCATATTAAAGCCTACTAAATAAGAAACAACTGAGTTCAAAATAAAACGCTAAAATGTGTTTTGGCTTCTTCGTTTTCTAGGAAAAACAATAAAACTGGTGTCATAGAGTGTAAGCAGTCAGAAAACTCCTAGAAGATTCTGAGAATTTGTTGCCAAAATAGAGGAAAAATGGAAAAATGGCAGGAGAGAAATCTGAAGGAGATAGGGTCAAACAGAAGTCACTTGAGAGAGAGAGAGAGAGAGAGAGAGAGAGAGAGAGAGAGAGACAGACAGACAGACAGACAGACAGACAGACAGACAGACACAGACAGACAGACAGACAGAGACAGACAGATAGAGAAGATAGAGAAAGAGGGAAAGTCACAGAGACAGGGACAAACAGAAAGAGAGACAGATAGACAGACAGAGAAGATAGAAGAAAGAGGGTAGTCAGAGACAGAGACAGAGACAGAGAGAGAGAGAGAGAGAGAGAGAGAGAGAGAGAGAGAGAGAGAGAGAGAGAGAGAGAGAGAGAAGAAAGAGAGAGAAGAAAGAGAAAGACAGCTGGAGAGACAGACGGATAGACAAATGGATAGACAGACGAGTATAGACAGACGGAGTGACACAGACAGGGGCAGAGAGATCTTCAATTTTCCTGGTAGCTTTGTGTTTGCATAGATGTCTAAGCAGATGCATTCTTGTTCCCCGATCATTTCGATCTAAATGACGTGATCGTCCATAATGATGGCGCCACATAAATTGTCGTCTATATCGTCGGCGGAATAAAAGAGTTGTCTATCGGAAACGGAGGGAGTCGAAAGGAAACGAGACGAAGGGATCGCCCGGTAATTAATCAAATATCAAACTCTCGACGCTCCCTCGGCGCCTGACTCTGTTCACAATTTAATTCTAATCAACGAAGAACCGTCCATTCGCACCTGCTGCCAGAAAACGAACTCTGGCGCTACATAATCACAACATGATCACGCCAATAATATATATATATATATATATATATATATATATATATATATATATATATTGTATATATTATATATCTGTGGTCTAGTATATATATATAACTAATGCCGTTTATATTGAAGATATGCATAAAATATAGTGGATGGATTTGTTCATCAAAGTATGTATTAGACTCTAATTTGATTTAACACTGACATCTGTGGTCTACATACACACGACAAACACACACATAATATATATACACGTTTATATATGAAGATATTTTAAAAAAATATCTCGTAAACTGTAAACTGGTTTTGTTCAAATCAAAGTGTTGTGCAGAATAGCTGATGTTTCAGGTAAAACACCACAATTTTGATAAGATTTATTAAAGTTCGAACACAAGATCAACACATTATATATATATACACTGACCGCTATATATTGTCACATTTTAAAAATGCCATTAATATCTCCCGGTAAACTGTACAAATCTGGTTTTGGCTCAGAAACTTTGAAACTTACTTTTGTAGTACGTCAGAATAGCTGATGTTTCACTACCGCCCGAAAAGATTGTATAAAGTTTGGATAAAATTTATTAAAGTTATATTGATTTCTGAAATAGTGCATCATCAGTTGGGACATATAGTGTATTTATTCATATTCATATGCATATATGAGGTACGGTAGCATAGGCCTATATAGGTGATGTCTTATAACTCATAGTTTAGCCTGTCCGTGATGGCCGTACACACCTTCTGTCTTAACTGACCTGGGAAACGATCGAAATTCTCCCGTTTTCCTTCCGTTTTCGTTGTTCGCGACTATCTCTGCCTGCACTTCCCGTTTCTCCGAAGGTTCGTTAGAAGAGTTTCCGTGAAACAAAATCTAATTTCCTGCGTCATTAGAAAGGACATCGGTCCTTAGGTCATCCCCTTCCACTTTCCACCCTTACCCACCCCCATCCCCACCCCCATCCCCGCCGCTCTAATGAATTCACCGAACACTGGGGCACGACTTATAGATTCAGATAGCGCAAGACAAAAGAGAACTATAGAGCCTTAGGATGATCAGGAAGGAGAGAGAGAGAGACTAAAGGGCAAGATAAAGGAGGAGAAAAACACAGATCCGTGCAGGAGAATCAGGGAGACGCAAAGAACGAAGAGCAAGAACTTGACGAATGCGTACCCTATATACGTGATATGCACAGGAACAATATACTATGGGCTGCTAAGTTAACGCGTTAACTAAAGCGTTAAAGATAATAATTAATTGCCATTTTAACAAATTGACGCCTTTAAGAATTTTAATGCAAACCGTATTTGCTCAGCAATAGAATGATAAAATCTGCAAGTAATTAAAAATTGCACCATAGGCTTCGCGTTTATTTTATCGTTCAACGATTAACTACTCATAGATTTATTATAAGTCTATGTAAATACTTACCTCTTCGCGGTTTGCCACTCTAGATTTCGACTTTAAAATTTAGTAATTTAAGGATGTTCTATGCTGTTGCTGTAAATTTAATTTATACATAAAACCGACGTAGTAACGCTTTCGTTTTGTGAAATACGCGATACTTTTGTTAATTCGTAATCTTATAATTTAGTATAGCCAATTAGTATAGACCATTACGATATTGTGACTGCGAATAGTTTTGTGAGCGACTATTTTCTGTGCATGGCTGGTGACATTGCTAGCAAGAAGCGGGTTTCTCTGATGCCAAAGGCCGCAGAAACCTATAGGCCTATAGTTTGCTTATCAGAGAGAGGCCGAGAAAGTGTGAAGTGATTTTCTTATTGCAGGCCTATATACGCCGACTCTCCATCCCTCTTAATATGACTTGTTTAGTTTTTCAGTTCCAATTTCAAATAAATATAACTGTGATCTTGTTCTCTATACTCACTCAGCGTAGAAAGAGAAGAAACTGAGAAAACTGACTGATTTTGAGCACGTGATCATAGACCAGTTCGCATCATTAAAAGCAAAAAAAGTGCACCTGTTGTCTTAATTAACCTCGTGTCAATAAAATACCGTGATTTCTTTATTACTATTTGTTGTTAACCTGCTAATTTAATTCTTTGACCTCTGAGTGGGTCAATAGTATGGAAAAGGTTGGTATTCATTCAGCAAAAATTGATGAAAAATTATGTAAAATTAAAATTTTAAATTTTAAATTTAAATAAAAACTAAAAATTAAATTAAATTAAAAATTGATTTAAAAATTAAGGGTTCGAATCTAGTATTATACAAAAATAGTCTTCAAGGTCTCTATACGACGAACTGCGTAGAAGTTGGTCTGTGTTGGCTCTATAGGTCTCGATACCCTCTATTCTATAACCTGGCGACGCGCTATATATATATATATATATATATATATATATATATATATATATATATTTATATTTAAAGGGTGAAGTTGTATTGTATTATTCTGGTCTGTCCGTTTGTATCTTTGTGAAAATCGTTCAACCTAAGCGTAGATTTTAAGCGATTATCTTCTCTCAGCAAGCGAAATTAGTTTAATAATGGCGTCTTATAGGCGCCACAGCGGTTGACACATAGGGTGGCCGTCTTAGTAAATGCTGAAAACACTTACTGTATATATATATATATATATATATATATATATATATATATATGCATGCATACGGATGCACAAGCGCACAGACTCACGGACAGGCACACACACACACACACGCATAAAGGAAAGTGCATTAGACCTGTACGTATACGAGGGAGAGGGTGCAGGGGTCGGATGTGCTAAATGTTGCGGAAAAAGCAATTGTGAGGCAAAATGGTTTTGATCGTTTTTTGTCACATCTTCGTCGTGGCCTGGCATTAGCCGAGAGAGAGAGAGAGAGAGAGAGAGAGAGAGAGAGAAAGAAAGAGAGAGAGAGAGAGAGAGAGAGAGTCGACGCCGACATGTGTCTATAATCCAGTCGTTTATCTGGCGCATTCGCGGAAAACGGCAAAAACATCGACGAATTTTGCGGATAATGAGAGTACAATGGAACGGCGCTATATTATATATAGGCGAGGGGGCAGCAGCCCGTCGTCTGCCAAAACGCCATTTATGTAGCGCCAGGCGAAAATGCGAACGCTATATAATGCGCAGAAGCAATTGAATATGCAACGTGAATGCCGGCCCGGAAAACGACGTCTTAAATACTAAATATGACGACATCAAGTATAGGCGCTACATAATTTAGAAGCAATTGTGTGTGTGTGTGTGTGTGTGCGTAACTATATGCTGCATTGGATTCTGTGAATTCGCTATGTAAGCAGGCCTATCCTACTATATACCGGGTATATATATATATATATATATATATATATATATATATATATATATATATATATATATATATATATACCCGCTAATACGTTATAATGAAGTTCTACTATATACGTTTAATAGACATTTTGTTCATCTTTGGAATACTGGAAACTCTCTTGCATTGGAATATTAGAATTCGCAGAGAGTATAACACTATAGATACACGCCATATTTTGTTGCGCCAATATAGGTTCAAGACATTTTCAGACGTCATGACGATTGACGTCGTCATGCATATGCGACGTCTTATGACGATTGGGTCGCTTGACGCTCGTTGACGCAAGTCAGCTGTGACAACGTAAAAGGCAACAACAGTGCTTGTCGTATACATGCGACCGGTTCCTGCGTGTATCGAGAGTCGACGCTAACTCGAAAGTCAATCCCTAGGTGGCGTCCAAATGGAAATGCCATATCATCTTACTCACTGAATGGAAGTTGACCTTACCACTGTCTAGCACTTCCTGTATATGTACCAATGCACATGTACATTATATATATATATATATATATATATATATATATATATATATACGTGGACATGAATGTTCTACGTGTATAGGCCTAATGTGCTGTTCACGTCAAAGCAATTACCTCGATTGTCAAGTGTATTGGGCGCCGTGAAAACGGATATTCGATTTTTGAGCTCTTAAGGTCAGAAGTAATGACGTCATCAATTTCAACTGAGACTCTTCGTTACGCTCTTGTGACGTCACGTCTCGTTTGCTTTTCGTTCATAAATTGGAGAGTTGTCGCACATAGGCACTCATATATATATATATATATATATATATATATATATATATATATCACAATTGCACATTATATGCACATGCACACACGCTTATATACAGTATATATGTATATATGTCGGTGCTTATGAGAGTCGAGAGTTAAATGCGGAAACGCTGAGCGCTTTGCCATCAGTTGACCGCTTCCGGTTTGAGCGGAAGTTGCATCTGGCATGCGCGGTCGTGTAGCTCTATGCTCGATTTCCTCGTTACGTCATCAGCTACGTCATCGCTTCGACCAGCGTCGTCGAAGCGTGTATAAAGACTGGAGTCAGTGGAGCGGAAAACATAAAGATCAGAGATTGCGAGATAGAGCTAGCGCGGAAGGCCTTCCGGGTTCGAGCACACGATGCAGGCCTGATTAGATCAGTCAATGGGCGGAGATGTGTTTAATTGGCTAGGGTCCTCGGTCTTACTGTAGTATATATATATATATATATATATATATATATATATATATATATATATATATAGCAGTGTGTGTACGTCATCATTCCAGGTACATACACGCGCGCGCACACACGAACGTCTCAAAACGAATTCTCCATCCATCCTATACCATCTGTCGATCCATGCACCATCCATGCACCATCGCCAGACCATCCATCTGTCCGTCGGTCGGTCCACCATCCTGGCAGGGAGCTGCATACAAAGACGCGGCGTATATAGACCGCTGCATATGAAACGCCGCGACAGAGGAGGAGAGGGACGCATTCCCTGCGGCTATTTGGACCCGACATCTTCTTCGTTTTCGCCGCGATGACAAGCGTTGCATAATTGCGCTATTACACGACCATTGTCTGTCGCGATACGGTTCCCCGCCGTCCCATCTCGTCGCCCCGTACCCCGTCGGTACCCGGGGTAGGACGCTCGTTAGTATTCCGGCCCAGGGAGGAGGGGGAGGGGGAGGATCGCCCTTCCCGCGGTGGAAGGAACGTCTGTCGCCGACGACGACGACGATCGAAACGACCTTCAAGAATAACCGAATTAAAACTATTTGGAGGCGATTAATTGATTTGCAAAATTAGACCCTCCATCTGTCTGCGTATTTATCTCTCCGTATTTCCCAGCGTCGCTTTAGCTGTCTGTCTGTCTGTCTGTGTCTGTCTTTGTGTCTGTCTGTCTGTCTGTCTGTAGAGACTTCCACATCACCCCTGCTTTGAGATACTTAACCATCGTGATTTTCAAAGTTCATTAAAATGCACAGTGTTCGGATATAAAGCGTGCCAACCCTCTCTTCACTACATATGACTTTTTAAAAAACTTGGCCTATTTAATACACGAAAATTTGCAGTTTGAAATAATAAGTAAGTAAGTAAAATCTCGTTAATTTCTATAGCGCTTTTAAAAGCAGCCCCGAAGTATAGCTCCTTATTCCATAGGCGCTTAATCTCAGAATGAAGTATAGCTATATAGCCGAAGGTGTGGGTCATTGGTGCAGGGTCATTTAATCCAAAGGGCCAGTCAGTGGTTGGGACGCTATAGAAGTGAATTGGCTTCAGATAGGGGCGCAAATAGTGTCATTAACAGTTTACAATGAGTATTCAGAATGTCCACCGAAAGAATTGACACACGATTTCAGACTTCGTCGCCTCTGATGAATGGCTGTTGCAATGACGTTGTGATCGAGCTTTGCCCACTCACGCACTCACTCACAGAGAAAAATTTGTGTAACGTTACGATGAATTTAAGTGTAAATGTTACCTTAGTCGAGTAACCTACATTGTAACGTTACACAGTTTACAATGAAGTGTATACCGAGAAAATTTTGTGTAACACGATTAATTTAAGTGTAAATGTTACCTAGTCGAGTAACCTATAGTGTGGCGAAATCAGAAAATAGCAGTGAAAAAATTAATAATCAATAATAAATAAGCCCGAGGTCCTATAGAAATAATACATAGATGATAATTACCCAAATAGCGTAGAGAAACAAAGAAACAAGTATTCTGTATGAAAACGTTAAGGAAAGGCAATATTAGGATTGAGTTTAGCAACCTTTCTATCGCCGGTTTAGAACTCCTAAATAGTTTTGCAGGCAACGCAATATTACCCTACTTTTTGCTTTCTGTATGAACTTACTCTTTGCTTTGTTATGTTGCTTTGTACTTTTGTATATTGTATGTATCCACTATTCACTTTAAAACAATTTGGGAAACTTAAATCAAGTTTTCTCAATTTACACTCAACTTTACACAATGTTAATGTAACCCTACTCCTGCTTTTGGGGTAAATTTACTCCAAAATTTGGGGTTAACACTTACACCACAACTCACCTGGTTCGCGTTTTGAGTACACCATCGCTTGGTGTAAGTTACACCAAGCGATGGTGGCAGCTGAATTACCACCAAGTCTTGGTGTAACGTTACACAACACTCTGTGCTCACTCACTCACTCACTCACTCACTCACTCACTCACTCACTCACTCACTCACTCATTCACTCACTCACTCATTCACCAGTCACCAATCTCTGCTTCGGTTCTTTTAGATCAGAAACGCGTAACCTGTTGATCCTTTCCCAGATGTAGGATATATAGAATACACCACACATGCATAGTATTCCACCGCGGGTTCAAATCTGGTGAGTCTGGTCGGTGGCCACAGTTTGGGTGGCATGAAAGCACGAGTCTCCTGTGCAGCATAATTCAGTGGTGTCACGACTCACGAGCACGATGCACTGTATACCGGATCAGCATCCTGTTGGATGATGTACCAATCGCCAGAAACAAAGCGAATATCTGGTAGTATACCATCTCCTTCCGCGCTGTTTCAGTCTTTTCAGTTTTTCAGTTTCAGTTTTTCGGTTTTCAGTTTTTCAGTTTTTCAGTTTTTCAGTTTCAGTGTTTCTTCTTGCATTGATTTTCACACCACGATCTTCTTCTTCTTCGTCTTCATCTTCTTCTTTTTCAGGTGCCCTGTCCAAAGACAGGTTCCATACTCCAGCGTCGCCACTCCTCTCTATCTTGAGCTTTTATCTTCAGGGCTGAATACTTGTTTTTTCCTGTATTGTCGAACATCCACTCCAGCATCGATGTCCTTGGTCGCCCTTTCTGTGCTTTCCCATTCATCTTTCCTTCTAGTACTTCTCTTAGTAGGTTTGATTCTTCTCTCAGAACATGACCTATCCACTTCTTTTGTCTTGTACGAATAGTGTTTATTAGGCTTTTCTTCTCTTCTGCCCTCTCCAAGACTTCTTCGTTTGTTATTTTTTCCGTCCAGCTGATTTTTTCCATTCTTCGCCAGATCCACATTTCCATGCCTGTAATCTCTTCATATCTTCCTTTCTGAGCGTCCAAGTTTCTGATCCATAGAGTGTCACTGCCTCACTGGCCAGATCAGTGTTTTGACCAATCATTTTTTCAGATTTCGGTTAAAATTCCTTCTCAGTAGTTCTCTTCTGTTCGTAAAGGCTTCTTTCCCCATGGCAATTCTTCTCCTTATTTCTTTATGACACATGGCATTTTCGTCAAGCAGGCTTACAAGATAGCAGAATTCTTTTACCTGTTCTATTTCCACTCCATCAGTGATTATTTTCATTTCTCCACCATATCTGCTGATTTTCATTGCCTTTGTCTTCTTTAAATTGATTTTCATTCCGTAATCCTTTGATGTTGCATTAAGAGAGTCCATCAACCTCTGCAATCCATGGTTGGTGTTTGCCATAATTGTCTGGTCATCAGAAAATCTTATGTCCCTTTTCCTTTCACCGCCCACCACTGCTCCATCTTCTATGTTCTCAAATCTAAAAGCTGCAATTCATCAGCGACTACGACGTCCGAAATCACGTGACAAATTTTTGGTGAACATTTTGAATATTGATTGTAAAAAGTAAAAGTATGTAACCGTAAAGTAAGCAATTAACGATCGCCGAACTGGAATCCTCCAAAGCCGAGAAAGAGAGAGAGAGAGAGAGAGAGAGAGAGAGAGAGAGAGAGAGAGAGAGAGAGAGAGAGAGAGAGAGAGAGAGAGAGAGAGAGAGAGAGAGAGAGAGAGAGACAGAGACAGAGACAGACAGTGTGTGTGTAATAGAGTTGTAACGTAACGAGTCAGTCCATGAGTCCATCGTAAATGCAGGCCAATGCGCAGGCGACAGAGGGCGCTATATAAACGCATTGTCGAATGGTGCGAATCTTATTCATTATGCTAACCGGATCGGAGCCATTGTCGCGTCCGATCTATAGGACTCAAGATCCGACACTCTGTGACCAGATACGTCACAAGCGCTATATAATCGCTACACACACATGCACATCCTCCAGTTGTCTTCCTCCTCTTCTTCCTCCTCCTCTTCTGCCCCTCCACTTCCGGTTCCGTTCTTCGTTCGTTTTCAGGAGAAAAGCGACAGGCAAACGATATTCACTTTTTCGATCGGCGCTCCATAGAAAAGCTCTCGGCCACGAGGAGAGACCGATGGAGGGGCCGATGGAGGGGCCGATGGAGGGGCCGATGGAGGGGCCGATGGAGGGGCCGATGGAGGGGCCGATGGAGGGGAGGGGGATGTCGGGGGCGACTCCCAGCCGTTGTCGTCTACCAGCTGCGGGGAAGGGAGAGGGAGAGGAAGACGGGGTGGGGGAGTCCAGCAGGGGCTGCAGTATGGGCCTGTGTGGTGAATTCATGAGGGAGAAGACGATTGTGACCATCACGTCTCATACACGGTCCACGATGATCCTGTTTCTGTAGAGGGGATCTTCCGCTGCCGCCTAATATCCCTTCCACCGCGTTCCTCAATCCTCATTCAGTCTTCGCCATTCTCCACCATCACTGCCTCCTCATCCTCCTTCTCTTCATAATCATTCTCCTCATTCTACTCCTTTTGATTTCCCCTCCACCATCTCCTCCTCGTCGTCCTCCTCCTCCTCCTCCTCCTCCTCCTCCTCTTTTTATTCTTCTTCCTATAGCCTGAAATCTTCTATACCATGTAGCCATACACTGTGTTTAATAGGTCTGCACAAAACCAAGGGCGTAAAACACGGGGGACGGCCCCCAATAATTAGTAGGAGGGGACAGAGTAGCAATTACCCCCACCCACCCCAATGTTTTGTGCCTATGGTAAGCAAATTATATCCTCGCCCCCTCATGATGCTGATGCGAGGATTAAAACCGACCGCATTCATTCATTTCAGATGACCTTTTTTTGCTCGTCAAGACATTTTGGGAGACGAAAATGGGGGTCTGACCTGACTTTATAGACGATTCTACCCCCCCCCCATGTTGACGCCAGAGGTTTATACACCACACTGTACAGAACAAACGATTTTTCCTTTGACTTGCAGACTCTCTCCCCTTTCTATAAATAAATGAATAAATCGATAAATTTATAAACATACTATATATATCTAATTTTAATTATATCATTTAATTATTATGTTGATGCTGACTGGGTTTTACAACAATATTATAAATTTATCTGAAAAATCTGTTATTAAGCTGTTCAAACCTCAAAATAAGACAGAAAAATTGGTGAAAAAAATGTCACCCACTTATATATCTTGCCTCAGTTATAGTACACACCATCTAACCTTAGATATATCTAAGCCGTACACACGCACACACACACACGCACGCACGCACGCACGCACACACACACAATGCTTTCTACTTAGGCTCTAATATCACGCAAATGAATTATTGAAGACACGACTCGTGTAATCTTCCATTCAATATTTTCCTAATCCGTGATGTCATTTTCAACACATGTTTCACTTGAACCCTCCTCCCAGTCGCCTCCCACCGCTGTTCCGTCGAATTCTCCCCCCCCCCACCCACCCACCCCCTCCCACCCACCAACCGCCTCCTCCTCCTCCTCCTCCTCCTCCTATTGCGCAGACGCCGACATTTCGTCGGGTCTCACGTGATTTCGCGGGATTCGTTTCGAACGGAGGCGCTAGATGTCGTTATACGACCGACGACGACGACGACGACGACGACGGCCGCCATCTTGTTTAATCCGCAATTACCAACGCATCGACGCCGGAATCCTCAACCCGTCGAATAACGCGACGAAATATCGATGCCTTAGAGGACGCCTCCATCCTCCGAGATCCTCTTTCCTCATTCCTCCTCCTCCTCCTCTCCGCTCGCAATCCTCTTCCTCATCATCATCCGCCTTCCTCTGCATCCTCGCACTTCCTCCTCCTCCTCCTCCTCCTCGTCCTCGTCCTCGTCAATCGAGCTGTTTAAGAAGCCCCCTCCGCCTCGTTCGACGATTGCCGGATACTCCTCGTCTACCACCGCCACCTCCGCCCTCACCCCATCATCCCTCGCTCCCAGCAGCAGCAGCAGCAGCAGCAGCTGATGCGGAGATGACCGCCGCCGCCGTCGTCGTCGTCGTCGTCGCTGTGGAAATAGGTCGATAATTCGTCGAGACGCAATCAGCTTGCCCGCCGCACCTAACAGAATTTCTCACTTGCCTCCTCGGCGAACGAAGTTCCTCCATTATCCGAGAATCCTCAGCAGCAGCAGCAGCAGCAGCAGCAGCAGCAGCAGCAGCCGGAGACCACCAGAGCAGGAGGGAAAGGAGAAGGGGGAAAAGCCAGGATTCAGTCAACGACGGGGTTCCGATGTCCGCCTCCTCCCCCCACTCCACACCATCCATGCGTCTCCCTCCACCTCCACCACCTCCACCACTCGGGGACCGCTTCAGGACGTAAGGATTCGAGACGATTACCAGACGAATCCATTTCAGAGATCGAATTTGTTGAATTGATATAAACGGCGCGAGAAAGTGCCCATATATATATACTGTATATATATATGTGTATATATATATATGTATATATATGTATATATATTGTCGGCACTTTCTACATCCCTGTATTGATGGAGCAGCGCTGGGTTTATGTGGCGCTGGGTAACTCGCCTTCTGTTCCCGGTGTTCTAGAATTCCGGCGATGTCTTTGACAACAGCCGCCGTTGCGTTTGACCCCCACCTCTTCTGCCTCTCTCTCTCCTCTCTCTCTTTCTCTCTCTCTCTCTCTCTCTCTCTCTCTCTCTCTCTCTCTTTCTCTCTCTCTCTCTCTCGGCTTTGGAGGATTCCAGTTCGGCGATCGTTAATTGCTTATTCTACGGTTACATACTTACTAGCTGGGTTTTATCGGGTGAACAAATTTCGTTCGTCTGTCTGTCTGTCTGTCTGCCCGTTCGTGTGCCTTTCTGTTTCTTTCTATCATATATATATATATATATATATATATATATATATATATATATATATATATATATATATATATATATATATATGCACATGACAGTTTACTTTCTATAGCATGCTGGAGTTGCGTATATCGTCGGAACATGGCGACTATTTGGACTGAATTTAGAGATAATATTGGATGCAGTTTCGCCGTACAATAGAGATAATAGATTAGGAATAAAAGAAATAAGAAAGAAACAATGAACGATCCTTCATTATCAATAGTAATAGTATTAATTGATACGAGGTGCTATGAACAGATTTCGTGGTCAACATGCAGTGTCGACGGTCACTATCGAATAATTAACCAGGGCTGCCGGGGCAATGACCACTGTCACAGTCATGATAGTCATCAATGTTATCAAATCAAAATTTTTCAAAAATCAAAATCAAAATTAGTTTATTATTTTCCAAATAAGTGCATAATAACATCATCCTGTGATTACATGTTAAACGCATAGTAGTAATAATAACATCATAATAGTAATATTTGAAAATGTTGACATTTAAATAATTTGCAGGAGGCGGAGAAGAAAAATTCTCTGTTCAAGGCCTGCTTTCGGTGAACCAGTAAGCTTATACTAACTATGGACATGTTCCAATTGACTGAATACTATGTTTATAAATACAGAAAGCAAGTAGCAACCGGAAACAAATTTTAACATATGGTGCAAAGTGAGGTGCAGCGTGCAAAGTGCACCATATACATATTTAAGCTAATTTATCGCAGAATCAAGGTGACATATATTTTGAGATTAATGAACTTGAAATAGTTTCTTTAAATTTATGGAGGATTTAATTTTCTTAGTTTCATTAGATAGAACCAAACTTTGGCCAGAGAATCTAACACATTTTTAGAATATTGACGTATTTCTAGAATTAACAAAGAAGTTGTCAGTAGTACTTCGAGTATAATGCAATGGATATCAGAGCAGCCATGTTTGAACGGAAGAAGCATATTCTTTATTTTAAACATAAAGGTAGCTACCTGAACAACCTGAATGTCGTGGATTTTTAAATGATTTAGGTGTTTGAAAAGGATCAGTATGTGATGAGGAAGGGGGAATGTTGTCAATCCTTATCACCTTTTTTTGGAGGAGAAATAGATTATTTATGTTTGTATTAGAGCAATTTCCCCAGGACAGATTGCAGTAGGTTAGATAAGGTAATATGAGAGATTTGTATAGCAAGACTAGGTGAAGAGAGGGAAGTGATGATTTTATTTGGCTAAAATTCCTATATTTTTGTAATTTTTTAGAGATTTCAAGGATATGTTTGTCCCAATTTAGGTGCTGTTGTATTATTATACCGATAAACTTAGTGTGGTCCGTATAAGTGATGCTAAGGTTTCCAGCTGTGATGGTATCGTATGTAGAATTGAGCTGATCGTTTTTGTGGAATAATATAAAATGAGTTTTACTTACATTGACAGAAAGTTTATTTTGCTGAAACCATTGGAGTACATTATCAGAGAACGCCTTAACCAAGGACTGTCTCAGTGCACTCGAATCGCCTGTAACTCTGTATAAACGCAGACTGAATGGGAGGCTAAATGCTCGTGCTGGGTAACGTACGCATGCAGTGGCGGCTTCGCATGAGAGTTCCGGAGGGTCTGTGCCCCCTATTGAATGCCTGGCCCCAGTGGCACCCTCTGTTGGGACGTTATGCTTAGGCGTACTACTGCATATACCTATCAACAAATGGTTGGCCCCCATGCTTAGAAGTTGCCATCACAACGCCGCCCCCGCCCCCACTTGCCAAATCCTAGGGCCGCCACTGAACGTATACGATGTGGTCAGTTGCAATTTGACGACTCGCTCCAGAAGCAGAAGTATAAATGATAGAAGTGTGAGGTGGGGGGGGAGGGCAAGACGAGTCAGTTCCAATATCGAACGTTGTCAATCTATTGCCCTTTCGGGTAATGAGTGCCACTCCTCCATGATTGACAATTTGTTTGACGCTTGTCGCTTGGCTTTACCTGATTGGCCAATTCGAACATGCAGAAGAAAAACAGATATATTTATACGAAGATTGAGAACGGGAGAGACGCCAGAGACGTAGGCTCCGTAGCCAGGAATTTGTTTTGGGGCCTATATAAATTTGTGTGTTGGGGAAGAAGTAAATATCATTAAATCTATTATATATGATATATCAATATATATATATATAATTATTCTCTTCGTCCGGTGAGGTAAGGTAAGTTCAGTTTGTCAGTCACGATACATGGCAGATGTTGGAAGACGTAGTTGCCATTGACAACCAAACTTTATAATCGAATCGACAAAGCGTTTGATGAAACGTCTTCATTGCAGCTTCACATATGTCCTGATTGCCTGCACCTACTGACTCTACTACTACTCTACTACTGTGCTACTGCTACTCTGCTGCTCTGCTGCTGCTGCTGCTGCTCTGCTGCTGCTGCTACTCCCTACTGTCTTGCTGCTTCTGCTGCTGCCTGCTGCTGCTGCTGCTGCTGCTGCTGCTGCTGCTGCTGCTGCTCTGCTGCTGCTGCATTAATCGATGGGCTGCTGCTGCTGCTGCTGCTGCTGCTGCTACTGCCTGCTGCCCTCTGCCGTCTGCTGCTGCTCTGCTCCTGTCAACTGCTGCTCTACTCCCTACTACTTCACTCCCCCTCACGTGCCCCTGCCGTCTTACTCTCTGTCCTGGTTATCACAGATGGCGACCGAGTTGAGAAAAGTGCGGACGTGGTGTGACTGCACGAAAGTGTCAGAGGTTACGTTCACTTTTTCTCTCCCTCTCCCTCTCCCCTTCCTATCTCTACGTCTTAAGTTCTTCACCTTCCGGACTCTTTCCGGAATAAGACGGTGGTTGTTTCTCGCTGGGACACGCATTAATCGATGGGGTGGGGTGGGGTGCCTGGTGGGGGCATGGCTCCACCCCGCGTCGTCGAAGACACAAAACCCTCCCCACGTGTCAACTCTGCTTAACGGACATTCATTCCCCGTGCGTTCCCTGTCGTGTACCCGCCCTCCTCCTTCCTTCTCCTCCTCTTCCATAATTAATTTAATGGAGACCTCTAGTGTTGGCCCTTGTTCGCTCCTAGCGCGCTCACGTCATCGGATTGAAGTCGACGCACAATTATGTCTCTAAGCCGTGCAATTATCCCGTCAAGAGGATTCGTAAATGGACTTCTGCACTTTCTGAAATGTAAACTGAGATCCATGTATATATATATATATATATATATATATATATATATATATATATATATATATATATGAACACTTTCCTATCGTTTTAAACAGTTAACGTCCTAACGCTGTTAAATTTGATTCAAATTCCTAATATCTGTGAATTCCTCATAGTTTTCTACTAACCACTCTATAGACCCAATTTGCAAAGGAAGTATGCATGGGTCTTCAAATGATAAAAGCCTCTAATCATATGACGGTTTAATTCTTCTCCTATAATTGCAGTGAAATTCCAGGTGAGTTTCAGTGACTCATTGCCTTTGTGTTGGCTTTCAAAGTGTCCAATTTTAATAGTCACCAAGTTATCAACTTATTGACTTGGACTTCAGTAGCCTACATTTCTAAATAAGACAAGCAGTAAATATTTAAATCAATTATAATTTTTTATTTATGCCACATGGCTACCTTACCATCTTGCGAAGATAGTTGTAACATCTGTAAAATAATAAAATAATAATAATAATAATAATAATAATAATAATAATAATAACTATTATTATTATTATTATTAAATTTATTATTATTAGACCCTATTTACATGCAGCTATAGCCAAAAAGTATTGCAAGAGAGTTGTATACAGGTCTATACATGTACTTGTCGGTTGTGCATCATTTCATAAAATTTACCACAAAACGAATACAATTTTTCGCATGATTTGCAGTATTTTTATTTCTCACAAGCATAATTTACCTATATATATATATATATATATATATATATATATATATATCGTTACAGTTATTAACTGCTGAAAGTCAAATATATAATTCTATAGTTCTTAGGATCATAATACTTGAGTAGCTGTGAACGACGTCTTTGTCTCATTGAATTGGATATTGTAATACTGTTGGATTTTGGCCTTTTTGGTATCGTTAAAAGTCTTTCGCCGAGTCTTCCACGCTTCAAAACCGTCCATGCACAAAGAAAGTCGTCGAGAGTATTTCACGGGTACGGGGTACGAAACCCGACAGGTGAGGCGGGCAAGTTTCGTCTGCGCCTCGGCGAGTCGTTGACGTCATCGTCTACGTCATCGTCGTCGCTCGTGCAGCTGGCGTCGATGTCGATTTCGGGAGAGGAGGGGGGCTGTTGGATGCGCCGGTGGTCGGGCGGCGGGGAGCCGGTCGCATTCGTCCTGCAGGCGGCGGCGGCGGCGGCGGCGGAGGGAGAGGGCGAGGAAGACGCAGCTGCCGACGACGACGCATTTCCGGTGGAAAGAGGAGGAGGAGGAGGATGCGAAGAGGAGCGAGACGATGACGTCATCAGAGACGAATTTTGGCGGTGAAGAAGTCTGAAAGAGAGAAAATATTTTCATTTTAAAACTCTATCTCGCTGAAAATACGATATTTGCTAATAATAATAATAATAATAATAATAATAATAATAATAATAATAATAATCATCATCATCATTATCATCAGATTCCCTGTCCTGAGACAGGTTCAGGGCTCCATTGTTTCTAGAGCTGTACCGATTGCACATTTTGCCGATTGTTCCGATTACCGATTGTTCCGATTGTCAGGCAACCGATTGTCTTGCCGATACCGATTGTCCGTCTAAATCTCCAAATCTGGTATTTTTAATGATCATGCACTCAAATAATATACCATAAAGGCGCAGCGTAAATGCACATGTCCTCGGACTTCGATATGCAGGTGCAATTCGAGACCTGCCAAGAGACTCAATGCAGAATGTGTGTTTAATCATTAATGAATATGATTTTGTCATTAATACTTATTATTTCAAATTTTAGATGTCTATATTCACATTGTAATCTACAATTTTATATCTGAAGTTGTGATTATGAAATTATTCATTCATTAAAATTTAAAACCACAAGTGGTAGTCAGATGGAAGTAGGTCCTAACTTATTTTGTACAAACTCCGATGGCCTGAAGCTGAAAGTGTTCAATTAATACATTTCCAATAACACTATAATTATTAATTAAATATTCTTATATTCTTAAATGTTAACTTAAACATAGGTGAGTTCATGCAGCTGGTCCGTTGTTTCGACATTTGTATTTTTACGCAGATATTTTATTTATTATTTGAGTCAAATATATATGTAACGTATATCCTATTTAAGCTGTTATAACTGTATGCATTAATGTATAAACTGAAATTGTATTAGACCGGTCGACAACGTGCGAGTTTTAAAATCAAACTGGCAGCCCCATCCACTGTCACGTAAGCCCATCTTGATTGACGTACGTCTCCGCCAGAAAGACGCTAATGTTGAAACTTTAAACGTCGACACGGACAGTTAGCTTTTGAGACTAGTAGGTTGTAACAAGCGAAGCTACACTAACATTCAAATCATCTAATGCATCTGAGTAATTTCGACGAAGTCAGATAAGATCATCGGACCTAATCGTCTCCGACCGAGGGTGAAGAGATGCCGACGAAGTCAGACCGGACACTAATCGTCTCTTAACAGATGTTATTATCTGACAATCTGGTCTGACATTAACTGCCCCCGACCGACTATCGAATGCAGGATTCAAGATAAGCCGGTCCTCCCTCGTCCCTCCCTCCATCGACAGTTCTACGAACTCACAACCGCCACCGACTCCCCAGATGACGCCATCACCACCCCCAAAGGAAGCGACCAAGGAGTCTAGAATGCCAGAAGGCGACACTCACCAGTCACCAGTCCCCACTCACTCGGGTCTATGGCACGCAGAAAAAATAATTGGCACCCATAACCGATTGTTCCGATTACCCTAATAATCGGCCCGAATACCAATATTAAAAATTAATCGGTATCGGTGCCGGATTAGCGCCCGAATACCGATTGTTCCGATTGTCTTAATAATCGGCTCGATTGTGAATGTTACCGATTAATCGGTACAGCTCTAATTGTTTCCATTCCTCTCCGTGGCTTGCCTCTTCTTTCAGCTGTGCATATAGGTTTATATATATATATATATATATATATATATATATATATATATATATATATATACATACATACATCATACATCATCATAATATATTATATTATAATATTATTTATGCCACATGGCTACCTTACCATCTTAATAATATAATACTTTTATTTTATTTCTCACAAGCATAATTTACCTATATATATATATATATATTATTAATATTATAATATATAATATATTATATTTATGTATCATCATCATGTGGACGGAGGAGAACCGCTTGGCCCTTAACCCGGCCAAGACCGAGTTCCTGTGGATGTGCACCCCCAGGAGGAAGCATCTCTGAGCCATTTACCGTTCATGCTGGGTGATGTGACCGTCGTCCCCTCAAAGTGCCTACGACTCCTGGGAGTACTACTCGATGAGACGTTGTCGTTCGAGGAACATATCGGTAATGTTGTCCGCGGATGTTACTACCACCTACGGAGGATTAGGTCAGTGCGCCGGCATCTTCCGATCAGCGGGGCAGTGCACCTTGTGCGCGCCCTTGTTCTGCCCAGGCTGGACTATTGCAACAGCGTGTTGCTGGGCCTCCCCGATGGAAAGTTGAATCGTCTGCAATCCGTGCTCAATACAGCTGCTCCGGGTCGTCTTTAGCGGCCCTGGGGAGCCCACGTGACCCCTACTGCGTGATCAGCTGCACTGGCTTCAGCCCGGGGCGCATTATCCATAAGCGCTGCTGGCTCACCTTCCGACGCGTTAAATGACCCGCACTGTCCACAGTACCTGGCTGAGCTGGTCCTAAGATCAACGTCGAACGCACGGAGGTCGGCACTTCGCTCCGGCCATCGTGTCCTACTGCTCGTTCCGCCTCCGTCACAGACTTCAAGTTCGGAGACAGGTCCTTCTCTCGCGGGAACCCATTGCTTTGGAATGCCTTGCCGACCGCAGTGACTGAGGCCAACTCTGCTGGACTGTTCCTGAGAGAACTAAAGACGCACCTTTTTAGTTTAGGTTATGGTTGACTATGTGTGTGCAGCGCCCTTGTCGTAGGCCTTAACCTAGTGCACGGCGCTATAGAAATTGTCTTGAAATAAATAAATAAATACATACATACACAAAACTGTAAATGTTAACTTCATCGTCTTAGTCATGATCCCAGAGTATATATTCAAATTATATATATTATATGTTTTCATTCCAATGTCTATGTATATGTCATTTCTCTCTCTCTCTCTCTCCCTATATATATATATATATATATATATATATATATATATATATATATATATATATATATATGCCATTCCGATGAGGCATCGTAAATATTCGGCTATAGACCTATGTCTCTTGATTGAATATGTGATATATAAGTCGATGGCTATAGAACGGGAAAGGAAAACAAGGCTGGACAGTAAATGCTGCGATAACAAAAGCCAATGCAAGCGGCATATGTTATATATATATATATATATATATATATATGCTTTATATGCCGTTCCATGGGTTTTATTTGGTGTATAGACAGTATATGGAACTAAAGCCTTGGACGGTGGAATCTCTTTGTATAGTAATCGTTGTCTTTGTTTCGAACCATTTGCCGAAGCGCCATCTGGCAGCGTCTTTCTAGTTTCGCCCCTCTTTATGTAGCGCCGTTAATTCGATCCCTGCTTCTGCAGAGACAATGGACTCGTCATATCTCGATTCGACGACGGAATCCATCGGACAATTCATCCATTGAAAAACGACAGAATGCACAACAATACCACGAACAAAACTCTAACACAACGGCAACGGAGACAGAGAGAGAGAGAGAGAGAGAGAGAGAGAGAGAGAGAGAGAGACAGACAGACAGACAGACAGACAGACAGACAGACAGACAGACAGACAGACAGAGACAGACAGAGAGAGACAGAGAGACAGACAGAGAGAGAGACAGACAGACAGACAGACAGAGAAACAGAGAGACAGAGAGACAGAGAGACAGAGAGAGAGACAAACAGACAGACAGACAGACAGACAGAGACAGACAGACAGAGAGAAAGAGAGAAAACTTCTATATGGAAACAACGTGGCAGTGGGAGTTGTTCTGGTCACATGTATACTGTAGTGTACATGTACATTTTGTGTATATTTAGCGACTGACATTTGATACTAGGACTGTCTTGTGTTTCGCCCGAGGGACTGTCTGTCATCCAGTCATCGCTGCCGTCAGGCGGAGGGCAGTTGACCGCATCTGTCAATCATCGAGAAAAAGGTCGGACAAATCTCCCAATTAATTTGCGTCATTACTCTACAGCACTTAGAAACTAAAAAGCAAAATTCAACAACGCAACTATTAACAGGGGTTAATAGGCCACAACGTCTTTACTATATATATATATATATATATATATATATATATATATATATATATATATATATATATGCGATATTGGATACGTGGATACAGCGTAGGAAATATATATATATATATATACGTATGCATGTCTTGTATTTCATGCATATAAATAGAGAGAGAGAGAGAGAGAGAGAGAGAGAGAGAGAGAGAGAGAGAGAGAGAGAGAGAGAGAGAGAGAGAGAGGACAGAGACGGAGGGATATACGGAAGGATGGAGGGAGGGAGTGAGGGATGGAGGGAGGGACGAAGGGAGGGTAGGAGGGAGGGAGGGAGAAAGGAGTATACAGAATACATCATATATGAATAAATATCTTCTTTGAATTTTATCGCCTTAGGGCATACTAAACTGCACAGCATATACGCGGCAATTGATGTTGTTGTATGATTATACTTAAAAGGTGTGAGGAGCGTATTGGGTTTTAGAAGTACCCTGGTCGGTTGAGAGGGGAGATGGTGAGATGGGGGATTAATCTCACCTGCTCTCACTCGGGTTCCGTCTATCCATTAAAATGCACGTGTTGGTGTCGAATGTCGGCGGCAAACATTCGCTAATTCTCCGGGAGAATGGCGCTACAAAACTAAACGGATTTAGAGGCGTGAAAAACGCACGTCTATGCAAACAGCCGGGGCCCGGAGGGTCAGACGCCTGATCCCATCGGAATACACGCACGGCTTTCATCTCCCGCTCCAGGCGCACAGTGTCTGCAACGATTGGTCAGGCTATTAAGAGGACAATGAATCGAATATGTACTACTACTACTACTACTACTACTGCTACTACTACTACTACTACTACTGCTACTGCTGCTACTACTGCTACTACTGCTACTGCTACTGCTGCTACTGCTGCTACTACTACTACTACTGCTGCTACTGCTACTGCTACTGCTACTACTACTACTACTACTACTACTACTACTACTACTACTACTACTACTACTACCAATGATAATAATAAAGGTGATGATAATGATAATGAGAGAGATATAGGAAAACATTCGTAAAAACACAAAAAGTAAATTTATTTTTGAAAACCATGCAGGTGTCTGCGACTACTTCTGTGTTTTATCCAGACTCCAGGCCTTGGGGGGATTGAAGCCTTGGGGAGGTTTACATGGCTGGAGGGGAAGAACACAGCTCAATGCAAAATTTGTGTAAGTGCTGGGATTTTTTTTTGGGGGGGGAATGTTGAGGCTTTGGGGAGCAGACTCTCCCCTAACAGGCCTGCATAAAACACTGGAATACTTTATATGATGACATCGATTCAATAGACCTACAACATAGCCCAGGCATGGACACGGGTTGGGTCCACCAATGGGTTGGGTTGGATTGGATCGGGTCAGAAATGTCCATGTTTATGGTGCATTCGGTTGGGCTGGGTAAGAAAAATTAGTAATGGTTTAAGAAATTGTAACTGCAATGTGTTCCTCAGACCTCAGTTAAAATAGTCGAAATTCTTTAAGATTATCTATTATTTTAAATTATTGTGTCCTTGTTGAGAATGTGCACTATTCAATTATACATTTTAGCTTTACCGCATCAAGGTCCCATTAGTCTATGCATATCGACGCTTTCTAAAGATATGAAGGTGTGCATTAATAATTAATTAATGATAATATATTCATCAAAAAATTCATTGTTCGCCCTCGATTGTTAATAATTATAATTGAACATTTAGTCTTTCATATAAATTAATAATAATTAAATATTATAGTTTAATTTATTTCATTACACTGGTCTACATTTTAAAAAAAAATTTCTGCTGACCTAGGTATTTTTGCTGATTTTATCCAATTGAGAGGTGCTGATTCCAAATATGAAGTCAAAAATTATGCAATACGTCAAATTTTTTCGCAAATGAGGAATACTTAATTAAAGGTGTTAAAGTCAAACATAAGGGAAAATAGGAAATTCTGAAGAACCGATAACTAATATTTTTATTCAGTCAAAAATGAGTCTGTCTTCTAACCAAGAGAGCAATAAGAGCAATAGATAGTTGCTTAAATTTAAGTTTTGAGAAAGGAATCTTCTCTTTTTGGATGCTCCGGTATAGTTATGATCACAGTTGTCACGCTGTAAACACCAGCAGTAGTCTGCCATAATGTTTGAGTTCCATCTGCCTTGATATCTACGTTCCATGGTCTTGATGTCTTGATGGAAGCATTCTCCTTGTTCTTCACTCATAACTCCAAGATTTGAAGTTCAGGTAGCTATGAAAGAAATGCAACTTGACACTCATGTTTGCTCCCAGTCTTCGAAAAGCAATCTTCGAATTTTGAACTGAAAGGTCATAATTCTCGACTCTTAAGTTGCCAAGTAAGTCAGTAATCAGGTCGCAAAAAGCATCTTGTCTTCCCGTTGATTCAATAAGTTCTTTGATGTTGATGCAGTATACAAACTCCTCCTCCATATGGAAATATTTTAAAAGATTCATTATCTCTGCCATGATACATAAGCGTGGTTCCTGGAGCCAACACTGAACAGATTCTTTTCCTTCAGTCTTGAACCCAGTAACTCTGCTGACGACTTCGGCAGATCTAGGCTCATATTAGGTCATTCAACTCAGCTTGGTTGAATGTTTGGTGCATTCAGCGTCAACTTCTAAGGCCAAAATCTTGAAATCTCAAATCGGTGTCTGTTGATGACAAAATTCATCGTCATCCCAAAGTAGTGCAAATAGCCCAGGAACTTTGTCACAGTGAGCATCTGGTCTCAGAGCAGAGGGTAGATTTGGGTACTGGATGGAAGATTTTGTCTTTGTGGACATGCCTGAAATGTTACCCATGTTCATCCATGGTGCATGGTTTCGTTGGGCCATTGGAACTCCAAAAAAAGACTTTTCTCTGACCTTTAGTCACAATGAATTTGTCTGAGTCTTTCAACACATGTCCTGCACACTTTATGTGGTGCCCAAGGTTTTCCTGGACCCAATTTAACTAGTCGAAATATGCATGCTAAGCTTTATGAGACACCTCTCTCTTTGTTTAATTTGTTAAAACAACCACAAATATTTTGTCAGGATCATTCCTGCACTGCTCACGAAGTGTTCAGAATTTATTCCACAGAAAGCTATTTAAATTAAATTTGCTGCGACATTTTAGCTCATTACGACTGAATGATGCCGTCCATTTCACGCTGCTTAAATAGGCCTATATCCATAAAATGCTGACGTCTGCAAAAACTATGAAAACTGTTGTATTATTAAATAATTATTGCATATTGAGCATATCTTTTTGCAAATAATCTTTTTATATTCACTATAGCTAAAGAATTATAATACGTAATGCTAATAATTATAATAAACAGTAAATCAGTAAACAGCGTTTTGCGGAAAAACTGGACGTGATAGGAGAAAATGGGTGTGATTTTTGGATTCAGCACACCAAAATACATAAAGAAATATTATAAAATGACGTAGACCAGTGTTATTGTTGATTACTACTTAGTACTTACTGCATATAGCCAGTGATGAGCAACTAACTAAAAAACATTAAACTATAACTAATTTAAATTAAAACTAAGTAGTTAAACTTTTAGTTGCAAACTAACTTTCTAAAATAGTTAACTAAAATAAAAAAATATAATTTTTGCAACTAATTTTACAACTATTTCCTAGGTATCAGGTATGTTCATGAAAACATATATTGACGATGCTCGCAACATGAACATATAGTCAATGGACTCAATGAACCATTGAAATCATTAATTATTGTCTATTTAATATTTAGGCCTAAGTCTTAGTCTAGACTGCAAGAACACAAGTTTGTCAAGTTTGTTTGGAAAAAATGAGCCAGAAAGAATAGATTGAAAAGGGACTGTTATTGAGAATTCGGGACACCAACTAAAACGTTTTAGTTAAACTATTTAGTTACTAACTAAAATTTTTCAGTTAAACTATCATTTTAACTAAACTATTTATATTTAATTAAACTATCGAGATAACTAAAAAAAATTAGTTAATCTTTTAGTTAGCAACTAATTAGTTGTCCATCACTGCATATATTAGATTTATCGACTATGTGCGCGATGCTGAGAGCCATATACCTTTATGTAGGATAAAAATGCATTATTAACAGTAGTAGTACCATGTCAACATATGCATACTTATCTTCCGGTATAATCATGGTGTTGAATTGAGCTTTTGTATAGTGCCATTCGCCTTCGGCGGAGGGCGATGAGCGATAAAAGAGGAAATCGGTCATTTCAAGTTGTATAGGCGCTGTGCGCATGCGTAATGAGTCGTTGCGCCATTTTGAATAGCACCAAGGAAGATATCGAAATGTTCTGCACTCTACATGCATGTAGCGGGTTCTTGAAGCGCTATTAAGAATCTATGATGGAACAATGATTGGAAATGTATAGATGTAGGCCTACTATATACGATTGATTCTTTTTATTATTATTATTATTATTGGCGTTATTATTATTATTATTATTATTATTATTTTATTATTATTATTGATTATTATTATCATCATCATCATCATCAATCTTAACAAAAAAAGTTCATCCTTTCGTTTCTTCTAGAACCATTGATTCTTTACATTAGATGTTGGCGTAGCAAAACGAAATGTTTGGTTTTCACCTTTGCGCCAAATCTTTTGGTCAGAAATCTGTACAAGAAAAAAGTTGATCCTGTCCGTTTCCGAAAATAAAAACTTTTCGATGTTGACTAGCAAAACGAAATGTCGTCACCTTTGCGCTTCAAATCTTTTGGTCGGCACCCCCAAAACCCTCCCCAAAACCGCGTCCACTGCATTAGCACACTATAGTAGCACAAGAGCCATGCACACATGCAAATTATTCAACCAGATGGTATAACCATGGAAGAAAAATGTTTTAGTGCAAGGGTTGTGTAGAAGTGAAAACAGTTTGGACCGAAAGGAAGTAACAGTTGAAACAATAAACGGAATCGAAAATTAACTGGAGAAACTATTGGTTATTATAAACGCCGAGAGTAATTATAGTGGTTTTCACACCGGTTAACTTAACATCCGAAACCTTTTGACAATCACGTTGTTATTATTGTAGGTATGGAACATGCATGATTGTTTGTATACCATGAATGCACCTGCTGTCAATACTCCACTAAGAAATATATTGGGGATATGAGACCTACCTTCTTTCAACTGAATTACATGTAGCTTCAAATGCCAAGCCTCTAGAAGTGTTGGAAGGGGCCCACGACCACAAACGCAGACTCTAAGAAAAAATCCCAATATTGGATTTGCCGGACAACTGTGGATTTTATCCTACCGAACTATATATAGCATTGCAGGTTAATAGTGAGGTTGAAGTAGTATAATCACCAGTTGAATTTATTGGAAATCGGTCTCTGAAGATTACCCTAATTGCGATATCGGAATAGTCAACAAGCGCAAAAACTCAAAATTCAGACACCATCACAGTCATATTTTACGATTTTACGAATAAAATAGACGTTATAGGAGCAAACGATGGGCAAATCAACTTTCCTGCAATACAACGTTTCCGATCCATTATATTTTATAATTTAACTTAAAATGTCGGTATGGTTGTATGCATACATAAGATTGTTATAAACCGAATGCTGTCGAAGTAGGTTGTCAGAGGCCATTTGTTATTTTTGAAGATTTAATTAATTCAAAAGTTAAAACAGAAAAGACCATGACCTGTCTAGAGTCGAAACCACCGGAAGCCCCTAAAAACCCAATTCTATGCATCGAAACCTTATCTAGCGGTAATAATCCAATCAGTACACTAGGATAGCTACATAACAATATATATATATATATATATATATATATATATATATATATATATTATACACATGTACATCTTCACAGTGTATACAATTGTATATCAAAACATACTTGTTAAATATTTCGCACAGATGAAATATAATTTGCTGTAGAGTGTTTTTTTGATTTTAACCTTCTGTCATGCTTACTGCACTATATAAGTTGTCAGTTATAAATAAAAAATAAACATATCATTAGCCGATTAGCGTATAGCCAAGAGGGGCCAGGTAAGGTCCGCCCTCCTATTCCTAGTCGGATTTTAGAGAAACCGATGAGAAATTTTTCAGGATTGGAGGAACGGTTGGGTCATTGTCAACAGATTCGAAATACTTAGTTGTATTACAGCTTTTGGTCAGTCAATAATAAACCGTAATTAAAAATTAAAGGCTTTTACCGTAGCCTATAGACCAGAGCTATATAACTCTACCATTACCCAAGATCTTTTAAGCAGCTGGTGTCCCACTCCAGACCCCGCTCGGGGAGCTCGAGATGTTCCCTAGGCCCCTGCTCAGGATAAATGGGAATTAAAAGTTCACATGCATGCAAATTTAGGAATTTTTGAAAACAACTATATCTTTATTCAAAAATCACATTTACTGCCCTTTAAGTTAATCAGAATTATCGATACATAGATACACATTACACACATAGGCCTATATAAATACATATATACAGTACATACAGGTATATACATTCCTGGATGCTAATATGCAGAAGGATACACACATACACAAAATACATACATAATGAAACACACAGGCGCACACACACACGCACGCACGCACGCACACAAACACACACTTATATATGTACAGTTATACACACACAGATAGTATTATATATAGGCCCCTATACATATATGTACATATATATGTTAATATATGTATATATACATACGTACATACATACATACAACGACTATGATTTTTATTGCGCATCCGTACTTTTAAATATTGAGACTATAAGTAAATAAATAATATCTGTTACTTAATTAATTATATAGCATACATATACTCATTATACTGTATGACACGATATCTCTTGCTGAAGACGGATGCTAATCGGCTGACAAAACAGATATTAAACGACAACTTTAATTAATTACGACAATAAGTATTATTCGCTGTGAATTTTACATTTACGTCGTGAATATAAATAATAACAAAGTAAAAAAATTGTTAGCACAATATTTCTAAAAACAGTTTTTAAAAAATCTACTATTACTAGGCCTATTAGAGTTTTAAAAAGCCGATGCTTGATACATCTCATTTACATGCAGCAAAGCATCGCGCCATGTGGCAATGGCACTTTGTGTCGGAATATTGCGTCTTGCAATATCCGTTTATACATTGGCTCCGATGGATATTATTCGTTGTCTAATAAACTTTTAAAGATTTTTCTCTCATAATTTCACTTTCGAATGCAAAGAATAGGAAAATGGCCTACTTTAATTTAAATGTATCAGTATTATTTTAGTTACATAACTTCACATGATAGCTGTGTATTTAATTCGGGTTCTTACAGCAATTTGTAATATAAATAAATGAATGTGTATAAATTTTTTCATGGCTCCTCTCGGCTATATGATATGGCAAAACGAAGTTCTGATTATTTCATATATATATATATATATATATATATATATATATATATATATAATATATATAGGACGTCACCTCTTGCTATATTGTTATAAAGAGGAGATCATATAAGAAATTCACAATAATCTAAAAATAAGAATATAAAATTATATCAGCTTACTTTTTTAATAATAATAATAATAATAATTATGATGATTATTATGATTATTATTATTATTATTATTATTATTATTATTATTATTATTATTATTATTATTATTATTATTATCATCATCATCATCATCATTATTAACAAATGGTTTGTATTTTAGTTTCACTTTATGGAACCATTTAAAATTTATTTTAATATTTCATTAAAATTTCCATCTTTTACATCTTCTATATCTCACTAAAGTTCAGATATATATATAATACATATTGATGATTCGTTTAAAATAATATATAAAAATAATATATATAAAGCAATTTTAATAAAATTTTAATAAAAATGCTATTTATCTTCAATATACAACTAAAGACACACATTGTATCGAGTACACTGTAAAGTAAATATTGCTTTTCGAAAAATAATATTTTCAACTTATTTTGCCCGACAACGGAAAATCTTTGCTGTTTTAAATGAAACAAGAAAGAAATATAAAATGACGTCACCTTAACAATCGCTATTTTGGCGTAAGCCCCATCCAGCGTCTTCCTTTATTTTATATATATGATCATATATTTATATATATTATATATATATATATACATATATATATATAAGAAAATTCTCTAATATTTGCATTCGCCCAAACCTGCTCTGATTCCTCTTACAAATGACCTGGTCAGCAGTGGACTTGATTATTGCAATTCCCTTTACAATGGTATGGCCAAATCTAATATGCAAAAGCTTCAAGGGATTCAGAATTCTATTGTCCGGGCCATTATAAAACCTCGTAAACATGATCATCTTAAACCTGTCCTTGCAAAATTACACTGGCTGCCGTTATAGAACAGAGAATTTTATTCAAAACTGGTCTTCTGGTTTATAGAACACTGCAGTCTGGCAAACCTCAATATTTAAAATCTATATTAAGCCAATCGAAACATTGCCATTCAATAAGGGTTTGGTACTTTTACACTTTACCATTTATCGGTACACGCACAACCGGTAATATAACTTAACGTAAAAATCTTTAAAATGTGTTTTTCGTAAGCGTAGCCCTATCCATAATTAATTTCAATATACGCTATGCGAATATAAGGCGCACATGAATGCATTTTATAAGTATTCTGCACATTCTAAAAATATGTTAAGCGAATTTTATGCCCTCCAATTGTTGTTTTAAGTCATGCTAATTTTGACAAAATCAATACATCAGTCTTCCAACAGACATGCGCAGAAGACACATTGCGTTGAATAAGTGAGCATTTGAAATTTTTGTATAATTATGCCTCGTATTGTAACCATGGTTATTGAATCAAAAGGAAATGCAATTTTAACCAGACAATTTCTTAATTAGTACAACAGCATAATTAGAACGTTTTTCTGTAAATAGCATAATGCCCAATATTCCTAATATTTTTTCCATAAGTATAGGTCTACAGGAAAAGTTTGTTTTATAAATAAATTGTTCCCACACATACACAGAAAAACGCACTGTTGTTATTCACATAACAATAACTGAAAAGTCTCTTTTAAAATGTGAGAAATCTTCGAGATTATAATTAAGCGACACACATCATAGGTCGTAACTTATATGTTTATTGAAAGGCCTGTAATAGGCATATAGTTTCGGAATGTTTCATCATCATTTATGCCCTGGCATGCGTAGGCAGCCCATTAACAATAGATCTCCATTTGTCTCTATGTATTTAGAGCAGTCCTTTGTGCTTCATAAAAAGTTAATCCATTATTGTTTCACAGTCTTCTTTAACATTGTCGATCCATCTCTTTTTCGGTCTTCCTCCGATTCTTTCTCCATGAACTTTCTCGTACAATGCTATCTTTGCATATCTATTGTTGTCCATTCTGACTACCTGTCCAAAGTATCGATGCTGTTTGACCCTTGTGAGAATGTCCACATCGTGATTTAAGTGTGTCTTTGTTATATCATTTCTTATTTTGTCCCTTCGAGTCACCCCTAATATTTTCCTGAGGCAGGGCATCTCGAAGACCTTTGATCAGTGGTTCGTTTGGATGTCCATGTTTCAGAATTGTATATATAGTTTCGGAATTTTTACAGCAAACAATTTTATAGGATTTCACTAATTTTAGAGAAAATAAAACAACTGCAAAATTAGAAATAGCAGAGTCGGGACTAGGCACCCGCAAAGTCCACAAATGCGAGGGGGAGGCAGCCGGTTATAGAGGTCAATCCAAAGAATAATTTTTCGTTTTTGTATTTACATGCAGCTACATCCCTCATATTTTCCGTTCTTCGAGTACGTAACACTGACTCTTCCAAATCTTTTCAAGATACTCCACAATTAAATTCCATATTTTCCTAACTCTCCAGAGTATAATTTTAAGAGTAAGTGCATTGATCGATAGCCAGTCAGTATAATGACATCAGAATATGAGAAAGATTTCACAACCAGAAACACCGGCGCATGCATAAATATAATTTATCCATATACCCGATGCATGGACGCGATTACTTAATTAAGCAGATGATTTTCTAAGCGTATTTGTAAGAATGCTTATGCGGGGTGAGTTAATTGGATGGAAGATCTTGCTGTGCATAATACGTATGCCTATACATTTCGTGTTTAATATAGGGCATAAACTATAGAAGAAATATGGGGTAGCAATAATTTAGCTAATACCTAAACACATAGAAGAAACAACGAGACGTCCTAAACGGAGCAGGACCATATAGACTAAAAAGTCAAATCATTTATATATATATATATATATAATACCTAAATAGAGGAAATGGCCCAGGAAATTGGATAATAACATCAAAGTATTTTGAACGTCAGACAACAATAATAGATGAACGTCCTAAAACGGAAAAAGATAGATGGAAAAGTTTTTTGTCTATAGACTAAAAGTCAAATCATATATATATATATAAATATAAACATAAAGAATTATTATTTCTCATTGAGGAACTTTCCAGATCGCTAACAGAACGAGATTTAGTCACGTAGTTTTTATGTATCCGGACACTTTTTGGATAAATCCTTCAGGAACTAAGAACCGAAGCCAAATTCTATAAAATATTTATGCTCAGCTCATCAGCAAGTATTGCGTTGACGGATGGAACAAATATCGTTACGTCTGGATTGTGCTTATTTACTGAGCGCGTCCGTACACAGGGAATAATTTTTGCACTCTGAGAGATTAACGTTTACTGGGCGCGATTAAAATAGGACTTCACATTTATCAAATGTATGTATATCAATTATATTATAATATATAAAATATGTTATTCATATATATATATATATATATATATATATATATATATATATATATATATATATATATATATATATAAAGGAAAACGAGGTGAACCAAGCAATTACAGACCAATGAGTCTAACTTCTGTAAGATGCAAAGTTATGGAAAAAATACTGAAAGAGAAGATTTTGTGACATTTGACTAGGCATAAAATTGTTAAAGACAGTCAGTATGGATTTACAAAAGGACGTTCATGCATGCCTGTCCAACCTGTTAGACTTTCTGAAGGAGATTTTTGATAAGCTATAGATGAGGGCAAGGCAGTAGACATAATATATATAGATTTTGCCAAAGCCTAAGGAAATTGTTTCAGTGGTCTGTGGACTGGCAGATTCTTTTCAATATCGACAAATGTTCTTTAATGGATTCATTGTTGAAGGAAAGACAGAAGGTTGGTAATGGATATGACCATTCGGAATGGGCAAGAGTTATTAGTGGAGTGCCTCATTCAGGGAGGTGCTTGGGGGCCATTGCTTTTTCTAATATATATATAATTTCTAATCTATATAATATATAAACAAATATATAAATCATTGAAAAAAAATATCAAAAATTGCAAATTTTCCAACAAAATGGCCCTAAAATTTCGAAAATTGATGAAAATTTACAAAAAAATTACAAAAAGATCTAAAAAAATTGTTTCAGTGATCTGTGGACTGGCAGAAATTTTCAATATCGACAAAAATTCTTTAATGCATGTTGGGAAAGAAAATGTAATGGATATGACGCCACTGGTTCTAGCCACAACAGAGGAAGAAATAGATGTGGGGGTAATCATCCATAAAAGTATGAATCCACCTCAACATGGAGGCAGCAAAAAAGGTCAGATAATCGTAAAGCTATATAAGTCATTGGTTAAGACACCGCCTAGAATACTGTGTTCAGGCATGGAATCCATTCTTGAAAAAAGATATAGAGCTTTTAGAAAAAGTGCAAAGACGAGCAACAAAGATGGTCAATGAATGCCATATCTATATTTTTTTAAGCTACGAAAAAGACTTCAATATTGTGATTAACAACATTAGAAGGGAGAGAGAGAGAGAGAGAGAGAGAGAGAGGAGGAGGAGGAGGAAGAGGAAGAGGAGGAAAAGGAGGAGGAGGAGGATTTGACGGAAACATACAAAATAATAACTGGGAAAGTAGATATGCCCTATATGATGATACGATCGATTATTTACATTGGCACACCATAGCATCACAATTTTAAGAGGCCACAAATGGAAATTGTTTAAGCAGAGGGTGGGACCGATAAATAGAAATTTTTAGTACAAGGGTTGTGGACAAATGAAACAGTTTGGACGAGTTGGGAGTGACAGTTGAAACACTAAACGGACTCAAAGGCTATATCTCGGGAAAACTAGGCTATTAAATGTGGACAGTTACAACGGTTTTCACACAGGCTTGCTTTTACTCCTAAACCACTTTAAAGCACATCATCATCATTATTATTATTATTATTATTATTATTATTATTATTATTATTATTATTATTATTATTATTATTATTATTAAACTTAGGCCTACCTGTTTTTTGCGGCAGCGGCTCTGTCCCTCTGTCGACGATTTTTGAACCAGTTTCCCACTTGCGTGGGGGTCAATCCGGTGGCATGCGCTAATTCCCTCTTCTTCGCTGGGTTGGGGTACGGGTCCTGCAGGTACTTTTCCCGCAGCAGGTACCGAGTCCTCTCCTTAAAGCAGTGGGTCTTGTGCTCCCCGTCCCAGATGGTCAGAGGCAGCGGAAATTTCTTCCTGACGCGGTACTTGTCGACGGGCCCGAGGGGCCGACCCCTCAGCCGCTCCGCCTCCTGGTAGTGAGCCTCGAGCCAGATCGCCTGCAGCTTCGCGTGCGACTCCTTGGTGAACTTGTGCGTCTCCAGGATGTGGTAGAGCTCCTTGAAGTTGCCCGTGTGGAAGGCGACCAGCGACCGGGCGCGCAGCACCGCCTCGTTCTTGTTCAGCGCCTCGCACGCCGACGGATTGACGGGCAGCGACCAGAGGAAGCGCCCGAGCCGATCGACGTCGCCGCTGTCCTCGAGGGTCTCGCACACCTGTGCCACCTGCTGCGGAGTGAAGTTCAGCATCGGCAGCGGATGGAACAGCATCCCCGTCGACGACACAACCCAGGCCCTGCAGGCGCCTGAGACGGCGGCGGCGGCGGCGGGGGCGGTGGGTGCCCCGCCGATGGGGTCGCCGCGTGAGCCGCCAGGGCCGCTCCGAGTAGGAGACTTGGCGGCGGTCTGACTAGATCCATTCGACTCCTCCAAGCGTACGTAGACGTATTTCTCGGACTGAAATTGCTCTCTCTCAGTAACATCCGACGATCGAGGCGTATACCGTTTCCGATCTGGGCGCGCTCTATTCGTTGTTATGACCGTCTACTGTGTAAGTCTTCGTCGGGTATTATGACCCTATCATTGCTCTCTCCGAACGAGGAAATCATTGGCGTCGGCACACCGATCTGCCTTCGATTCTCAGGGCGGCCGGGCGGGCGACCGGGCGGGCGGCCGGGCGGGCGACGTCAGAGGGCGGACCATCCCCCGGTCCATCGCGGGCGCGGCGAAGGAGGGACCTCGTCGCGCTCGCCGTATCGTAACCGATACCCGGTCGCACCTTCGCCGGACGTCGACTGGCAGCTGTCGATCATCGTCCGGACGCCTGCTGCGTTGTCAGACGTCTCGGGCGCCGACGTTGTTCATTGATTGGTCGGGCTTGAAATCATTGCGTCGCACAATGACTAATGTTGACGATCGAAGAGAGAGGGAGAGATGAAAGCGCGCTGTTACAACCTGCGACCGTTGATAATTATCGATCGTCAAGTACGCGGGCGAAGTGACTTTTCCGTTTCGCTGTAAACTGTAATCACGCCCAGTCTACGGCAGTCAGTCTCTCGGAGTGCAAATTATTCCGTACACATGCGCTCAGTAAACAAGTACATACAAGGCGTGATGATATATGCGCTCCATGCATCAGCCAATGTAATACATCATCGGAAAATTTGGGTAAAAAGTTCAAAATACGCAGTTATTTCTATATTAGCCAGACGTTATTACTGGATAAAGGTGTGCAACTAACTAAGGAACTTCTATAGCGCCAGTGTTAATTATCACTGCTAAATTAGGAGGTAAATGGACCTAAATCAATAACTTAACGTTAAGTGGTTTTCTCACAGGCTAACTTGGCCTCCTATAAACCACATAGTCTTAAAGCACGTCATGATGATGATGATGATGATGATGATGATGATGATGATGATGATGATGATGATGATAAATTTTGTCGTCGTCATCATCAACAAGATCAAGATCAAGTATTTACAGGGGCGTAGCTAGGCATGGGCAGGAGTTTAGGATTGGAGGGGGGGAAGAGCAGGGCTGAAGCTCAAGATTCACTCCTCTTTCTTCATTTTGAGCCCGCAATGCCATTTGGGCTAGAATTAATTTGGAGAGGGGGGCTAGCTTCAAGCTTGGGGGATTGGGGGCCATTCCTAGCCACGTCCCTGACTATTTAGTGGCGCAATGACCGTGTCTTTCTTGCCAAGGAGATATTCAATGGGATAAAAACTTAGTCTGAAGACTTCAGACGGTTACTTGGCAAATTAATGTAAACAAGTATGCTGAGGGCGGAAATTTCGGCATTAAAAATTGAATTTCTAATTTCTAATATTTTTAAATTCGAGACTGTGAGAAAAAATTGCATATCGTGGTAATATGCACTGTATATATAATATATATGTAGGCCTATATATATAATATATATTTAGGCATATATATATATAAAGAACGGCGAACTGTATATATATAGCTGTATATATATATATATACTATATATATATATATATATATATATATATATATATATATATAAATAATATATACTGTATATATATATAGCTGTTAAAAGATACATAACTGTATATATATATATATATGTATATATATACAGTTCGATGTTCATTTTGATCGCGTTTGGGTTTAAAATGCCAAATGCAGCAAGATGCCGTTTCTGAATTGATGCTGTTTTCCTAAAGTTTTCAAGAAAGATTCAAAGACATGCACAAACAGCACTTACAGAACTGTAGACATAAATGCAGATTTGACAAATTTCTGTGGAATGATCTCATATTATCTAACATTGTCTCTTATATTAATTATTATTCTATGTTGTCTCATTATCTCGCATATATATAGTCCCATAGTTTTTTTCTATTTTCAATCTAAGTTATTTATATAATCTTGCATAATCTAATATTATCCCATAATGTGGTATACCTTTGATTATATTATTAAAGTCCTAAAATAAAAGCACAAAATAAGTTGACATAATTCAAAAATTAGAAGGAACAACAAGCTACTGAGAGAGTGAGAGAGAGAAACAACAGAGAGAGAGATTGAGAAAGACTGACTGACGACTGATCTGACTGCCATTTAACTGCTATTCAGAACACATAATGGATGTCCATAAATTACGTAACGCGATTTTGGCACTTTTTTGACCCCCTTAACCCCAGATATGCTGGACGTAACAAAACGTCAGACCCCTAAAATATGACGTAACAACTGGGCCGAACCCCTATTTTTGTCTTTCGAAAAAAACTCTTGACAAGCAAAAAGGTCAGCCTGGTATTTTTCTTCAAAAAAAAATCAATATCAAGCAAAAAAAGATCAAAGGTCATAATCTTAAATTTGTTGCGTTCTGAAATAAGATCATTTACGGACGCGCCCTCAGCCATAAAGACACGTCACACTTTGTAAGGATAAATGGCCGGACTCCCCCGTCCCAACCGCGTTACGTAATTTATGGACGACCCTAAGGAGGCAGATAGTCAGACCGACTAACACACATGCATGCTGGCAGACAGACATACATTGATAGTGAAAAAAGTGAAAAAGCGTGTGAAACACATAGCGGCCCATGCAGCTGGCCAATGCAACACCATCCTCCCCAGCCTAATATTTCTCCTTTATTTCTGCGTCTAGTACTCTTAGTCTTTTGCCATTTAGAAGTCCTCTCCTTATAAACGTCACGACCTTCAAAATCAAATCCTTCTTCAGATTTCTCGGACCCGGTCGTCTGTGTCCCCTCCCTCTCCTACCCCACCGATGCCAGTGGACCAGCCACGCCCCAGCGATCTCTTTGTCATGGTCCATCGTGAGCAACGTTCCTCGCTGGCCGGGGGCCGGGCCCCAGGGGTCGGGGGCCAGGGCCAGGGCCTCAGGGTCCAGGGCCCATATATATATATATATATATATATGGGCGTGTTTCCCGTCGGATAAATAATACCAGAGACGGAGCTTCGTCCGGAGGACGGAAGGAGCCGTGTGCAGACAGGGAAGCAAGAGGCCCCATCGCGCCATTGTTAGGCGGCGAGAGATGGAACCGCATGGACCAGCTGGGCCACTATGTGCTCTAGACGCTTTTTCACTGTCAATATGTGTCTCTCTGCCTGCAAGTCCTCTTAGTCGGTCTGTCTATCTGTCTGGCTGTGTGTCTGTCTTTCTGTGTGCGTGTGTCCATGGCATTGCGAGAAGACGGTAGAGCGGTCGGTTCGCATAGAAGCGAGTTGATCGGGGGGGGGGTGGGGGTGGGGGTGTGGTGGTGGAGTGGGGGCTGTCCAAAATTACGAGGGCGGATGATTGTTGCCCAGGGGAGATATTTGATGAAACTATTGAAGACGAGACTTTGCCGACAAAAGGTCACGGCCCCATTGTCCGTCGTTCGAATGCAAAGACCTCATTCTCCTTCTACTCCTCCTCCTTCTTTCTCATCTTTCTCTTCATCGACGTCGTTTTTCTCGTCCTCGGCTGCTGCGTCATATTGCAGCAGCAGCAGCAGCAGCTGACCTAAGTATCAGCGGACGAAAGAGCGATCGATAAGCATCATCATCATCATCGGCGTCGTCATCGTCATCATCATCATCATCATCATCGTCGTCGTCGTCGTCGTCATCATCATCATCATCATCAAACATCACCACTGGTCAAAATCAAATCCTTCTTCACCTTTGGCCCGGTCGTCTGGAATCACCCTCCCCACAGTCAGTGGACAAACACACGAAGTGAGACAGACAGAAGGAAAGACAAACACAGAGGCAGACAAGCAGACAGACAGAGGGATGAGAAATAGAGACGTAGGCACAATGAGCCAGAGACAAAGGGTATAGGATATATATATATAAATATATATATATATATATAGCTTATAGAACAACGGAATATATACATATGAATATATAGGCCCCATCGTCCATTGTTAGGCGAAAACCCCAACCGCAGGGAAAGCTTTGATTTCTTAAACGTTTTTCACTAAATATATTTCTATCAAAATTGCCTGCACTTGTCCAGCACATATTTCTATCCTTTCTGGCTGTGTGTTTTCATCTCATTTGCTTGTAAGATGGCTATTTTGTGAGATATCAAAATCAAAATTTGACTTTTACGAATCAACCGACAAAATTTTATTGATTGTCTAGAAATTTCAACAAACCACAATTGTTCAAGATGGTTATCGGACATAATTGATGAAACCCTAACCCTAACCCGACCTTAATTGCAAAAATTGTCCGTCGTTCGATCCAAAGACAAGCTCCTTCTACTTCAATGTCTGAATTTTCTCTTCATCTTATCTTCATTCGATATTTTACCCATTTTGAAAGTTTAAATCAAACTTTTATTGTTATCAGTCAAATTCTGAGTTTAAAAATTTACAAAATTGCATTCGATTTAAAACTTGACTACTACTACTGGAACAACAACAACAACAACTGTCGTCGTCGTCACCAAAATTGATCATGATCGTCCAAATTCGATGTAAAGCTATAGATATTTAGGCCTGTCATGCTGCAAACACACGAAGTAGTAAAAACAGAAAGTTTGACAAACACAGATATCTAAGACAAAAGAGCCATCTTACAAGCAAATGAGATGAAAATTGGCAGAGAGGTGGGAAATATGACAAAGCATAAGATTTTGATAAAAATATATTTAGGAACTTTAAGAAATCAAAGTTTTCCTGCTATATATTTTATATATATACACCCTATATATATGTATATATACATCTCTAGCGTTGCCCTAAGGTCGTGAGAAGTTGTAAAGCCGGGGTGAGCTGATTGCTTCTTCTCCTCCTCCTCCTTCTCCTTCAGCACCACCACCACTTCCTCCTCCTCCTCCTCTTCGGCCATTTTGCTTCTCTTTCGTGACTGTGGCTCCATCCTTCGATCGTCGATTCTCTCCGTCGCCAGATTTTCAATGAACCGGAATCGATATACTCACCATACACGCCGCACCCCCACCCACCCCACCCCACCCACGCATCAGCACTTCCCGCATCAAAGAACCAGGATGGAGACGAGGAGGAAGAGGAAGAGGAGGAGGAGGTCGACGACGACCATTATCGTTCGACCTTAACCACGCTCGTGTCGTCGAGATTTGTCCAGTGCTCATCTCGGCTCAATAATGCTCAATTTGTACGAAAAGAAATCCTCGCCCCATCCCAGCCTCCCTTCCCCACCCACCCGTGCCGACCGTGTCACGACGACGACAGTCTCCCCTCCCTACAACAGCGAAAGGCCATCTCACCCCCTACCCCCACCCCGGCTTCCGTTAAATATCACCGGCGATAGATGGATCCGTCGCTGAAAAAAGGTCCGCCTCCCCCCATCGCCGCTTCGCCCGCCGCGTCTCCTGGGTCCTCTGACCCCCTTATCTCTTCCGCCAACGACAGCCCTTTCGCCGCTCCTCGGCCGTCGTGCATGTATCTTTCCGCCCTGCGCGGAGTCATCTTACGACGTCTGCATATATAGGGACTATATCGCGTCGGTTCTCCGTCTCCGGTCACTTAATCCAGTTGCGAAATGGTTGCTACGAAATCGCAAAAATCCCACATGACACTTTTTCCATCCTTCGCGTAGATAGGGCCACACTGCTCGCCAGATAGGCCGTATTATGTCAGCATATATTCGACCAGTAACGATTTTCCTGATGGGACATGTATAGATCTAGACCCTCTATAGTCTATAGACTTCTAGAGGTTCTGCCGTTTTCGAACAAATGAAAAGGAGTGAACAAATGACCTTGAAAATGTCTATTTGTATCGTTAGCAGTCGTTTATGACCAGTGTCCATGGTGGCAAACACCTCACTTCTACAATCGGAGACTGTGAGACACCTGCGCATGAGGGAGTGACACTATATATATATATATATATATATATATATATATATATATATATATATATATATGTATGTATATACAGTAATGTATGTATGTATATATGTAATATATATGTAATATATATGTATATATATATATATATAAATATATAAATTATATATATATATATATATATATATATATATATATATATATATATATATATATATATTCATATCTATATTTTCACTTTAGAATATCGTTTCATAATTTGGCCCCAGTATGTTTTCAGATGAGTTTCAACTTGAGCAGAATTAAATTTAGAATGATTCTAGTGCTAATCTAAAGTGGATGGAAATTCAACAAAGCATTGTTAAATTTGCAAACGGTCAACAGTCACTATGGACCCTAGTCCCTACAACTGTTCTCCATAACTATATCTATTGTCTTTTAAATTTAAACAAATATTGATATTATTACTATTTATTTCTGATATATATAGCTTTAAACATTTTAAACTTATATGAGACTAAACACAAGTCATGCGTTTAATTTTATAGTTGCAAATGCTCCGGTTCAAGAATGAACGAATGAAGGGAGGGAAGTATACGGGGGGACAAAATGTTCTGAGGTCTGGAAGAATACTTTGTGACACCCTGCATGGTCTCGTGTTCTTCGTCGTGTCTTGTGTCTACAATGAGAAGAAAGAGTTGATATCCGGAAGGCATGTCTATTTAGAATGACGATGCTCAATAGGGCGCTGGATAAATCCCAGACCTTTCGCGCGGCCGCAGAGATTTGGAATTGGGATGACGAAGCGAGTGGAGGGCGGGGCGGCGGCGGCGAGGAGACAAGGGAAGCGGGCTGGGTCGAGGGCGCAGGCCCTGCCCTCGAAGGAGACGGGGAGCCAGCGGCCGCTTGAGACCTTCTCAGATGACCGAAGTGCAATGAGCGACCGTTTAGTCGGCTTTGAAGAGACGAAGGAGCAATGGATGTCACACAATTAAGCTCCCTTAAGAAAACAATTCCCACTGTACACATTTCCCGGAGCGTCTACTCTGCGAAAACGAACACATGAACGCACGCGCACACACACACACAAACGCAAACACACACACGGGCACTCACACGGGCAAGTACGGGTACTAAGCTGCAGAACGCCTGAATGTATATACGCCTAAGCTTATACAGATGCCATCTCCATAGTTTATTGTAACGGCATACTAATTGTATTGATTATGAAGCATGTTCGCAGTCCTAGTCAACTATCAACTCGAAGTTAAAATCGAGCAGTGTCTGTGATAAATATATCCAAAATCTACCAACGCTATCTGAAAGAGAGAGCGAATTCGACATTTAATAATGTTTTAATCAAATGCATCTGTGAAAGAATTGAGAAAATCGTAATAGGCCTAATAATGCGATCTTCAAGTAGTTTATGAGGCTAAGTTGGCCTGTGTGAAAGCCTCTACAATAAATTAATAATCAGCAAAAACCCAGTTTTCCAAGATAATTTTTGAATCCATCCAAACTGTTCCATTTTGTCCACAATCCTTAATCGCATTAAAAACGTTTTCTTCCTTGGTTCAACCCTCTGCATGCTTGACCAATATGCATTGTGGCTGCCATAGTGTTCTAATGTAAATAATCGTTCGTATGGCACATGTACTTTTACAGTCATTATATTGCATACATGTTTCTATCAAATCATCCCCTCTCTCTGTATCTCTTTTTCTCTTTCCCACCATGATTTCTTTTTTTCAACATGACATGCATTACAAACAGTTGATTACATTTTTATATATATATATAACATATATATATATATATATATATATATATATATATATATATATATAACCATCTCCCAATATATACACAGACCGTTGAAACAGTTTCTTCATGTTCTCCTGTACATTTTAAAAAAGTATAGTCGACAGTCAATTTTTCTATACATCTTTGCATCTTCGACAAACTTGGACACCGATACCAATCCTTCATCAATATATATATATATATATATAGGTATACATACATACATGCATACATATACATATATATTAGAAAAAGCAACGGCCCAAGCAGACATGGACATGCGTCCATTTTTAAAACCCAACCCAACCCAACACTATTCAAACCTAACCCAACCCAACACTATTCAAATCTAATCCAACCCACGGAAATAGCTGGGTTACTTGACCCAACCCAACCCACGCATACAAATTTCTTAAATCCTCCTTCATTTCATATAGACGAACGGGAATGTATTCCAAATAGGAGATTTCATATTTCTGGATGCCTTTAACTTGTATTTTCCAGTTGCTCCTGTGAAAAGGCATCAAAACAGATTAAGGGTAATTAATATGTACACATTTGTACAATATAACACAACAACCTGCATGGCAACCAAACCAAATTTAACCCACCATACAATGAAAATTTCGGACCAAACCCAACCCAACCCATGGGTGGACCCAACCCATGTCCATGTCTGGGCCCAAGCACTGAACCTTGCGGCACTAAACTAATAACTCTTGCCCATTCCTAATGGATAGGCCTACCCTTTATGCCATGCCGTTTTTGTCATCTTCCCTTCAACCAAATACTAACGTATATATTATGATGAACCTCTACCTTAGATGTATTAATAATTACCTATCAATCAATATTTACATTAGTTTTAAGCTCAGGGTACGGGCTAAAAGACAGAGACTTCACATCAAAAGTCAAGAATATAAGAAATAATAACTAGGCCTATACTTAATATAATTTAAATGACTTCAAACAGGGCCGGCCCTAGCCCAAATGGCGCCCCAGGCAAAGCATACATTTTGGAGCCCTCCGCCGTCTCCCTCCCAATCCCTCTCCATTCACTCTTCCCTATCCTATCCATTTCCCTCTCCTTCTATCTTCTTCCCTCCCATGCCCTCTACCTCTCCTTTTAATGGGTATAACCCAAAAGTGTTTGAAATTACAGATGCCCGTACGCGAGTTTTACAAAAAAAAACAGTACACAGCATCGTTTTTTCTGGAATAAACTAACCATGTTCGTTCTACTTCTTCTCCATTCTTGAGTTTTCGGTTATAATATGTTTCCTTAAATCGACGATTATGTTTATCTTCATTTTTGGAAAATCATATTCTTTAATTCTCACTGGTCCTTTCTTTACAAGTGCTACTCAAACATCATCTAACATTTGGCCAGTTTGCTGGATCATCAAATCTATCTTCTGCCAGGGCTGCTTCTACATCGCCATCTAACCCGTCTTCGGTCGAAGACTTATTTGAATCAGCGGCAGAGACTTCTGTTGTTATTTCATTTTCATTCTCAGCAACGCCCACGTCGACTTCCATTTCATTTTTTCTAGAACGTCTTCAACATGTAGCGGTTCCGCCGGTGCGGTTTCTGAATTACTAGCTGACGACTGTGCACTAACGCTAACAGGTACAGTAGTGTTAGTTTTGTTCAAATAATTCGAAAGCCAACCTTTTTCTTGTTGATGCTCTCTTCTATTTGCAGTTTTTTCTTACGAGATTGAGCACCCGATAACTACGCTAATAGGGTTCGAGTCCGACATAATTTTTAAATTTCTATTTACATGTCAAATTACAATTAGTAAACAAAGATTAACTATGACGACGGGTTAGATAACATCAAATTTATGCCTCAAGATATATGTACCTGTGTTAGAATTCCATAGCTGAAAATAATATAGAGCGACATTTTGTAAATCAATTTGGCGCCCCAAACTGACTTTTGCCTGTGCCTAATGTTCAAAGGTCGCGAATATTCCATTAAATGGAGCTAAAGATCAACTAGGAAGATGATTAACAGAATACGGAACTTCTTAGAAACGTTTTATGTCTAGCTATTGCCAGTAAAGAGTTGTCAGAGATCAAGATGATGACGACGACGACGATGATGATGATCAGCTAGTTAATACTAATAGTAACATACCATTAAAAGCCCACTTAAATTAATTGCTCAATGAAAATGGCGTAGCGATTGAGTAAGATGTCTTAAAACTGCAGATTTTATAACTCTACGTTGAAAATAATCGAATTATTTTGCGACAAGACTGTTCAGCGAAGTCTTTGGCACGTTTCCTGACTAAAGTATTTGAGAGATTTCACTTTGAGGTAAAGTTCTTTAGGAAAATTCAGCCAAAAATTCACCGACGCTCTAACTGTCATGGCGGAGTCCCATTTTCTTTCTTCTTAGGGCCGGAAATGACGTCGTCTGAAATCTGAAATCCATAGACTGTTTCACCACCCAGCTGCAATTCACAGACATTCGCAATCAACACTAATACAGTCATTCTTACTCTAACTTAATTATATTCTTAGTTGTTATTGTAAACACGTGGCTGCCACAGTATATGAAAGCACAATAAAATAATTTTTAAAACTATAGCTATATATTGTCACCAGTTGGCAGAGAGCAAGATGACTACGATGATGATGATGACGATGAAGCACAATAAAATAAATTTTATAAAACTGCAGAAAATTTTTTGACAAATATTTGATAAAAGTGTATTTCCTTTCAATAGATTTTTGATACTTGCTCATGTATTGACGACCCATATTTCAACAGATTGGCCAGCTGTTGTATATCTGCTTCTTTACTTTGTTATCTTTAGGCTTTGACAGGACCAGTAGCGAACATACAAGAACATACTGGTCTAATAATATTCGCTCCTTCATTCATTCGTTCATTTGTTCGTTTCTTCTTTGATTCGTTCATTCATTCGTTCATTCATTCATTCATTCATTCATTCATTCATTCATTCATTCATTCATTCATTCATTCATTCATTCATTCATTCATTCATTCATTCATTCATTCATTCATTCATTCATTCATTCATTCATTCATTCATTCATTCATTCATTCATTCATTCGTTCGTTCGTTCGTTCGTTCATTTGTTCGTTCTCTCATCCATTCATCTCACTCTTATTATGCAATTCATCAAGATGTCACATTGATATAAGGGTCATCGTATGTTATTAAGCGCCCATAAGGCGTATATATTGTCGTCAATAGATGTCGCAGATGACTGTCGAATCCATTGTCGCTCGGGCGTTATGCGCCGCCATATTGAATCCATTTGGACATTATCTGTCTTTCTACTGGAATCTTATCTACGACTCTTTACCGCGCCTAATTGCGGGCGATATTTCGCCACTTTACCACCGTACGTCGATTAAGTGGAAGAGGTCACTCCAGCACTCAAGTCGCCCTCCACCCCTTCCCCGCGTTTCATCAGAGGTCGTCGTCGTCGTCGTTGTCGCCGTCGTCGTCGTCGTCGCCGTCGTCATCGTCGTCGTGTTTATTATATTTCATCGGAGCTCTCTCTCTTTCTCAGACAATCCGTTCTCCCTCTTTTGCCGATAACTTTCCGGTTTGTGCGCATGCGCGCACTGGCGCCCTCTGTTCGCCGGTTGTGTGTTAAAAGTGTCACCAAATTGAATTAATTCTCTTCAATTTTGAAACTCGAACGGCCAGCGTCGTCTGCTGCGAACAACAAAGAACACGAATCAAGAGTCGAACGCACACACCGACGAACGGACGAACGCGCTTCGATTTCGCTCGCATGCGCACGCCGTACTCGTCGAAAGAACGGAATAAAACGCATCGGTTCTAGTAAGATGATTCGTTCCACTTTTCAAGCGCCACACACACAGATATATATATATATATATATATATATATATATATATATATATATATATATATATATATATATATATATACTCGACTGAACTGAGTTCGCCTGTATTGATAATAGACTAATGGTGTAGGCTACCCTCCTGTTCTGGCTCCCCAAAAATCTTCGATCTTCAGTAGAGAGGTCGTCGGGGACGGATCGAAACAAAACTGCTTTCGAAGACTACTAGAAGTTGGTGTTACCAGTGGAATGGAGGGGGGGAGGGAGGAGGTAGATCTAAAACCTTGTCAAATCGTGTCATTTGTTCTGTATATAGCTGCCGTGCCTATATATCTATGCCCCGAATGTTGGCGGAAGCTGATTTTTACGGAGGGGCTGTCCATTAATTACGTCAACAATTTTTTGGCAATTTTTTTACCCTCTCCTCGCCTTGTCAGCAACTAATACTAATCCATACTAATCCAACAATAATTAATTATACTTTCTAAAATACTGATATATTGACATTAAGACATCTATACCTACTTACCTGTATGTATAGGATACTGGCTTACGGGAATTATATTCCCTTTAGTATAGGCCTATCCCTAGTCTTCAATTAGTACTAAATATTGTTTTAGAATGATTAATGTACTTCTTGTTGATAGGTTAACCCCTAGCAATATAGTGTACTGGTAATCAAGGATTTATATAATATTCATTTTATTTTTCTACATGGTCGTTGTGCTTATATGATTTATGTTCTATATGATGTTTTGAGTTGGAAATAAACTCGGTAAACCTCATAAACTGTCAAACTTTCAGTGACCTCTCTATAATTATGTCTTTTACCCCTGTAAGTTCAGTGACGGGTCCTCCTAAAAAGTTTGGAAGGTTATTATTTTTGCGGTGGTGAGACCTTTTAACCCTTTTTTGCACATCAAAATGCAGTAGCGTCATTTCACACTTTTCTTGGAAGGCGAGATAATTTTTTGGCCAATTTTAGGCAATTTTGGGCAAATTTTGGACCAATTTAGGCAAATTTGTTAATTTATATTTGAAATTTTTTAGCAAATTTTTGGCAATTTTTGGCGACTGTTTGCACATTTTACATTAATTTATTTCTTTAATACATTATACATTATTTCTTCATTTCCTTGGGGGATGGCAACGGCCCCATTCCTTCCAAATGACGCCCCTGTAAAAACGTGGTGTTGACCATTTTTTCTTGTCAGGCTTTTTCCGTTGCAATAAATAGTATTCCATGAAATCTCCTATTTTCTGATTATTTGTAAAAAGTGAAATTGTTGACGTAAACTTCTCTTGACCGCCCTCCTCTGTCATCAACTGACAAAATTTTTCGGACCTCCTTTCCCCTGTTTTGTTGACGTAATTAATGGACAGCCCCTGAGTGAAGATTGGCTGATGTCTTATGCACAGTGGCTTAGCCAGGGTTTCAGGATATGGGGCCCGACCTCTGGATTCCTCTGGCTACGCCAATAATGAAGAATACTTCGAAGTAAGCTACCAGTAGGCCTACCAAGTTGTTCGTTCGATGACCGTGAAATTTCGCAGTCGCCATCTGGTGAGTGGCGACCGAAATTCTTCTTAAGTGCTGAATGCATAAGCAGTCAGGAGCGTAGCGACGAGGGTATATATATATATATATATATATATATATATATATATATATATATATATATATATATGCCCCTAATCTCAGACTACCTTAAATTTTTCAATGTGTTTTTAAAGAGTTTCGAAGTTTTTTATGATTTATACCCCCAATCACATTATACCCCAAATCAAATTCCTGGCTACGCCCCTGGATTCAGACAACAGACAGGACAGGGTAGATCATTAGAATAGCTGTAGAGATCTCTGCGAGATAAAAAAGGAAGAAAACTGTTAGGGGGCAGGAATGAAGACGATTGGCTTAGTGGATTTTACAATGTGGGATAACGATTCAAATTAAAGAGCGACTATCGACTGATGTCAAGAACATTCCTAAAATGGCGCTATAGAAGTTCAACGACGACGACGACGATGATGACGACGATGAAGAAGAAGATGATGATGATGACGATGATGCATGCATGCAATTAAACGTGGAAATGTTCAACAAGCAAACATGTAATACGCATTCGAAACAGCTGGCGTCAGAAAATAGCCTATTGTTTACATGCTCCTACCACTTGCTGTCTGGCTACGCCCCCGCCCGAGTGGCCAGAGGTGTAGCCTATTTCTCAATAGCAAATAAGTGATTATGGGGTTACCGCTGAAAATATTTTGCTAGGGGGCTTTAAACATTTTTCGGGGGGAGAGGGTGATATTTTAGGCCGTAAAGTGGACTCTACCTCCAAATTTTTTTGTTTTGCACGGACGGTTAGAAAGAGGAATAAACAATCTAAACAATGGTGCAAACCTCATCTTTTTAGCTTCTATACAGCCTGAGATATAGCAAATTTAAAACGTTACAGCAATCATTTCTGAAGAACGCTTTTCCAAAAAATTAAATCCCCAGTACGGTGACGGCGTCTGAAAATTTAATCTCCTCTTGAGGGGTTACATTTAAAAAAATAGGTATTGAGGCTAGGAAGGAATATATATATATATATATATATATATATAAATAACGGGGCAGGGCATTGGAAGAGGGAAGGAGGTTTGGGAGAAGGAAAGTGTGTTGTACGGGTTTTTCGGAGCAGCGTTGTATAGGTTTGGGAACGGGGTTGGGGCCGGTGGGGTAGGGCGGAGCGGTGATGGGTTGGGGTCAGGGATTGGGAGAGGGATGGAGAGAGGTATTTGGGAGAGGGGTGGGGAGAGAGAAGGGAACGGGGGTTTGGAGCCTGTCGGCCAGGGCGGGCAGGTATGGGTTGGGGTCTGGGCGATTGGGAGAGGGGTGGTGAGAGGGAAGGGATGGGGAGAGGGAAGGGAACGTGGGTTTGGGGTCAGGGCGGGAATGGGTTGGGGCCGGGGCGGAATAGGTTGGGGCCATGGTGAGAGGGAAGAGATGGGGAGAGGGAAGGGGAACGGGAGTTTGGGACCAGGGCGGGAATGGATTGGGGCCGGGGCGCTTGGGAAAGGGATGGTTTGGGGAGGGTTTGGGGAGATGAGGAGACGGGTTTCTGTTTCCTCTTTTCCCTTCCCTATCCCCATCTCCTTCCCTCTCCCCATCCCCTCCCAATCGCCCCCAAACCCCCGTTCCCTTTCGTCTCCCCAACCCTTTTCCCTCTCCCCATCCCTCTCCCAATCGCCCCGGCCCCAACCCATTCCGGCCCAGGCCCCAAACCCCCGTTCCCTTTCCTCTTCCCCATCTCTTTTCTCTCTCTCTCATCCCTCTCCCAATCACCCCCGGCCCCAACCCATTCCCGCCCCCCGCCCTAAACACCTGTTCCCCCTTCCTTTCCCCCCCCTTCCAACTACCCATCCCTCTCCCAATCGCCCAGGCCCCAACCCATCAGCGCTCCGCCCTACCCCACCGGCTCCAAACCCCGTTCCCAAACCTACACAACGCTGCTCCGAAAACCCGTACAACCCACCTTCCTCCTCCCAAACCTCCTTCCCTCTCCCAATGCCCTGCCCCCATTATTATATATATATTTATTCATTCCTAGCCTCAATACCTATTTTTATATTTAACCCTCAAGTGGGGATTAAATTTTCAGACGCCGTCACCGTACTGGGAATTTTTTAATTTGTGAAAAAGTGTTCTTCAGAAATGATTGATATAACGTTTTAAATTTGCTATATCTCAGGCTATATAGGAGCTAAAAAGATGAGGTTTGCACCATTGTTTTTAGATTGTTTATTCCTCTTTCTAACCGTCCGTGCAAAACAAAAAATTGGGGTAGAGTCCACTTTACGGCCTAAAATATCACCCTCTCCCCGAAAAACTTTTAAGCCATTTAGCAAAATATTTTCAGCGGTAACCCCACTTTGGTCAGCGGCAAAGTTGTAAAGGGATGTCAGAGGAACAAAATAAACCAAAAAGTTTGAAAATCGGTCGACATTTGGCAAAGATCTATCAATTCTAACCCGATGACCCCAATGTTTGAACATAAGTATTATCGGTGAATTTCGCGAAAGTTTTGAATTCTGAGAAAGTTTCCAATTTTTTTGAATTTGCTACATCTCGGGCTATATAAGAGCTAAGAAGATGAGGTTTGCACCATTGTTTAGCTTTTTATTCCTCTTTCTAACCGTCCGTGCAAAACAAAAAGTTCAGCGTTCACGAGCTTTCCGACAATCAAGTGAGAATGAGGAGCAGGCTGTTGCTCGGCGTGAAAAGCAGCACAGCAAACAAGAAAATCAAGCACTGCATGTCGTTCGACACTGCCAAATCATTACACTAACGTTGACTGTCAAGTTTCAGAAAATTCATGCGAATGGGCGTTAACTAGATTGAAGGAAAAGGCGGCGAGTGAAGGAGAACTAATTGCGCAAAATGCTATTGCATTAGCGCAAAATCGGGTGGTAAAACAGACAATCTCCACCGTCATAAAATGCTATTGCATTTGCGCAAAATCGGGTGGTAAAACAGCCAATCTCCACCGTCATATAATGCTATTGCATTTGCGAAAAATCGGGTGGTAAAACAGCCAATCTCCCCCGTCATTTTTGACGGGTAAGCACCTAGTAATAATATTAATACTGAAACCGTTCGTTAAGTTTGAATTCGTTGAGTTATAGAGAATACTATTATTGTGAAATTCGACGTCACAAACGCGGCCTGCGTAGAGCTAGGAGTCGTCCCTTATCATCAGAACATGATTAATACGATGTTGATTTGTGATCGTACGCTGCTGGCTATAGCCTACCGTTGTTATTATTATTATTACTACTAATACCATAGGATTCGTAGGCCCTATACGGAACTGGATATCGTATAATTATAATAAGAACCGGTTTCTTCTTCGGTGAGAATAACTATAGTTCCAGATGGCGAACGCGAATATGGCTCGCATGGCTCTTGCGCTGACCGTATGTGCACTGCACCTGCACATGCTGACCATGGGCTTCGCAAGGTACGGTATCGACAGCGACACGTTCAACCCATGGAATCAGGAGGAGACGACGACGACGACGACGACGACGACGTGATGACGACAACGACACGATGGGCTTTAGAATGACGATGTTTCCACCGGACGAAGACAGAAGTCTGTACGAGATGGACACCGTTGTCGCAACCAGTCTTTCCGGACCTGGAAATCTAACGACTTCGAGGAATACAACAGGAGACGGGGCTAAGATGGTTCGTATGGACACAAGACCGTTGGAACGTCCCGCGGAGTTTACCGTCAATCCGAATTTGTCGACCTCCGAAGGCGTAGACCGCGTCGTCAAGCTGTTCCTTATTCTTGGCTATTGCTTTCTGTTGGTCTCGACGGTCATGCTGTTGTTCATCTGTTATACTGAACTGAGGCAAAGCGTCTGTGCAGCTGTTATCACGTCCCTATTTCTTCTTTCGGCTGGTAATGCAGATTTCATTTCTGATCATTCTCATATTCAAAGAATGATTAATTATTATTATAATATGCAGAAAAATTACGAAGAACTGAAATTTTATATACGCGTACAGTCTGGATAATCTGCATAACGCGAATTGTGTTGGTTTCTGTATAGATTCAAACACAGGGCAGTCTCTACTGAACCACTTTAAACCTTGTTATATAATAATAATAATAATAATAATAATAATAATAATAATAATAATAATAATAATAATAATAATAATAATAATAATAATTATTATTATTATTATTATTATTATTATTATTATTATTATTATTATTATTATTTCTAGTCCAGTTTGGTGCCGCAATGTAAATGTAGAAGTTAATTTAGACGGATCTCTGTTTCTGATTCCACTGTTTTTTTTATTGCTGGCATAGGATGATAAGACACAGCGCAACAAAATGCTCTCTAGCATGTAATTTCAGTGTAAACAGTGTTGGGGGCATCCTTCGTCACCCTGGCTCTCTGAGCCCCACGGCTGCGCCCATTATCTTAAACCCCACACGATCTTTGTGATCTATTCTTGATTTCGCGAGTTTTATATTCTACGAATGCAGTTTGACGCACTACTGCAGCGATGATTATCATATGATTTTGGTTAAAGTTAGATGAGTTGAAAAAGAGTAGTATTAATAGGAAACTTGTTTAGCGCCATTGTAGCAGTACATCAGCACCAGTAGATGGTCGCCTCGGTAAAAAAATCGTATAGTGGGGTGGTGTTCTTGTTCGTGGTGGTTCGAGGTTGAAATTCAGAGGTCAGTCTGGTAACTCTGGTTTAGGCTAAAGCCGCGGTCCCATAAAGGGATATGTTACTGGGATGTATCCCCTAACTAGTTACCCGGAACAATATCCCCGTGAATTATTAGCTGGCATTAGACGACGGGTGTTCCACTTAAAAATATATTCTCAAAATGATTGTATGGGACAAAAATCACACCCGGATATATCCGGGAGAATGCGTTTGCACATTCAAGCGGATAATTCAGCCGGATAATTTTGTCGTTCAATGAATCAGCTTCCATATTAGTAGGCAATCGCCTGATTGACTGCTATGTCTTGCGTCAACTCGAATGGTTATGTCAACTTATGTGACATTAAAATGTCTTCGCAAAAAAATAATAACTTTCCAAAACATCATACTCGCCCAAAATTTCTACGCTTGCGACACATTTGCCAAAATCGAAAGTGCAGCTCTCAAAATACACTTCAAAATCCCAATTGCAAGAATCATGTCGACGATCGTCCGCCATCTTTACAACATAGGCGTGGCTACTTTTTATCCCAGGTCAATATAGGCGTGGCTACTTTTTATCCCAGGTCAATATAGGCGTGGCTACTTTTTATCCCAGGTCAATATAGGCGTGGCTACTTTTTATCCCAGGTCAATATAGGTCAATCCCAGGTCAATATAGGCGTGGCTACTTTTATCCCAGGTCAATATCTGGCTACATACCCAGGTCAATATAGGCGTGGGTCCATCTGCCTACATACTGTTCGGGGACAACGTGATGGTCCCGTTCGAGAATATATCCCCGCAACACATAGGCTATCCTATAACGGAGCCGTACCTTATAAGGAGGATATGAAAAAGATACGAGAAGGGAAGGATATTCCCGCTGTAGTATCTGGAATAAAGAAACAATAATTAATTAAACACGCTTTTCCTTTCCTCCAGTCACTGCATATTGTCAATGTTATTTCCGTTGTTGTTTAGCTGGATCGGTCGTCGCCGCAGTTGTTATCTTCGGAAAAGAGAGCTATTATCCGCCGTTCACGACAACGACGTTCGGAATGGACGCTCTGCTAACCATGGTCGCTTTCGTTGTGATCATCTTGTCCCTCTGCTGACCGCACGTGACCCTTTCCCAGTCACGCGGAACACGATCGTTGTACTTGGAAATCTTATAGTTATAGCCTATATAGAATCAGCTGGCTGATTATCTGGACGCGGAGCGACTTGTCTCGCTCTGAAATCTCCGACTTTAAACGCGCAATCAACGGTTTATCGTTCGTATTTAAGCTTGCCAGGGTAACGCGAAATGGCATTACGTTATTTTTGTTATCGGTCCGATTATGACTTTATATAGTACAGATGCATAGCTGAACATTATTTGAATGTAATATTGCGCTTTTGCAATAAAACATACGTCTCAATGGAAAAATCTGCAAAAGTACTTGGCGCCGGGGCATTTCCGCCTAAAATTTCGATACCTATTGTTGATATTTATTTCGATACCTATTACCGTTTAGGACCCCTGTGGTGGACCAACACCACCCATATACTACGTCACTGGCGTACCGGATAAATTTTGTGTTAAAGGTGTTCTATAGATACACTGCCGGAAGTTTGGTAGATTGGCGCAACTCAATGCTGGTTCAGATCAGTGGCGTCGCCAGAAATTTTGGGTTGGGTGGGGGGCAAAAGAGGGCTGGCGTGTCAGATCTCTTACCCCCACCCCACACACACACCCTCCACAAAAACTTTCTCACCGGATTTGGGCGAATCTGGTAGTTGGTTTGGGCCATGTTGGGGGTGGGCAGTTGCCCCCATTTGCCCCTTCGTGGCGACGCTAATGGTTCAGATTACTTTGCGAACGTACTATTTACTCGGAAGCTGGCATTTTTCAATAGTTGATGGTCTTATATCAATCGTTAAGGATGATAATACGAACGAAGATGCAGGGACGAAAGCGTAATAGATTGGCGCAACTTACAGTCTGGGAATTGCTGGGAAAATTCTGACTTTAAATTCGAGAATCAGCGTACTTGATTTCACAAAAGCCACGTGTTGTCTAAGCCCAGTAGCAAAATAATTTATATCCAGCGCGAATTATTCAAACCGCAATTGGAACACACGTAGTGACCTCAAAGTTGTGGTACTACTGTAACTGTTGGGCATAGAGTTAATGCTAAAATAGTTATAACTGTTAGTTTAACTGGGGAAAAATTTTTTTGTGGCAATCCAGTTTAGTTCAAATTTTCTTACACACTAGTTTCGGACAGCCATAGGCCCTAACTACTTTTTAAAAGATGTGCGGGTACAAAATGCATAACCCGTACCCGTGGAAAAACTTTTTACCCTGCCAACTTTTTGGTCTGCTGCTTATTTACCCGTAATTGCCCTTTGTACCCGAAACAACCGACAATGGTTGAATTTGGACTTTTTTTGCTGGAATTTTGGACCCCATCGAACCTTCTGATAGTTTATCACATTGTTCTATGCAAGTACTGTACATGGACCCGTAAACCTTCAGGGCGGTTCTCCGTTCTAGAGATGCTATCCTCCACCAACCAGTGAAATGCATTTGGGCTTGATAAATTTCTGATAAAATTCATTGTAAATATTTCTTGCATGTTTAGATTAACAGATCTAATGACTAACTATCAGGATAATTTTGCAGTCATGACTTTGTATAACCAGACATGAATGGGCTTGTTTAAAATATATAGTAATATCATTTATCTATGAGCATTTTTTAAAATTAAACCACAAAGATTGCTTCAGAAGAACTTTTTCATAAAAGTCCTTGGAGGAGTCAGAGATCTTTATAGAAATTTACTGATGATGTCACCGACGTCATCTGTATTTCCTTTATGTTTTCAGTAAGTAAAATGCATGCTGTCTGACAAACTGAACGCGATGTACAAAAAGTTATACTAATACACTTTACTCAATATTATTTTCTATTACTGCATTGCTAATTTGCTATATTAGTGAGAAATGAAAATATAACTTTTCGGGTAAAACGGGTAACCCGTTTAACTACAAATATTTAGCGCTTAAAAATAAAGTAAAATTTACCCGTACCGCGGGTTTTTCCCAACTAGTGCCCATCACTGGTTCTCTAGGGTACTACCCGGCGGTCTGGAGGGGCCCGGGCCGATGATGAATATGTATAATTAACAATCAAATGAATAATAACACTAAAGAACGGTTAAAAATGTCAGTTCAGCAGAGGGGCGGCGAGCACAAGGGGGCCGGGGACACAATCTAAATAAAAACGACGAGCAAAAAAATTCGTCAAGAAAAAATTATGACTTCAAATATTCTGCACAGGGGCAATTTTTCTCGGAGGGCCTGGACAGCCACAAACCGAAATGTCCGACCGTGAACAAAGGAAAATTTGGACCTCAACCTGTGAGAGGGGGGGTTTCGGTGACCCACGAACCTCCGAGAAACCGAATACCGAAACAAAACCAAGGCGAGGTTTCAATTAATTTGAATTTTAGCCCGACCTGAAGTTAATATATTAAACGTTTCAAAATTAATGTGCAGCTCCTTGCGACTAATAAGTTGGTATCCATTCTGGCGATTATTTTAAGGCATATTTACAAAAATATCAGATATTCGCTAGGTGGCCGCCAACGTCCCGTATTAATTCCATTTAAGGCTCTGGTGTCATGACGTCATCGTCACGTCATCGTCATGACGTTAACCCGATCGAGGAACAACAAGTATGACATTTGATTGTTTGTTTTCTGGCAGTCAGTGAATGGCTTTGAGAACATATTTGACGATTCCAGTGATGGCTTTAGCTAAAGAATTCTTAAGTCTTTGAAATGTCACAGTAGTCACAGCCCATCGATGCCGGAAATGAGAGAATTTTAGTGTCTTTACGCTTGACTAGTCACAGCCAGCACATACTGAAAAGTATTAGAATGCGAACTTGGGAATATGGTGGCCTCGTCTCATCAGACGCTTCTGATCAGGGGCGTAGCGACGGGGGGAGTATATCGGTATATATACCCCAATAAAATAATCAGTCTACCTTAAAGTTTGTAATTTTTAAAAGATTTTTTAAAGTTTTAAAGATTTATACCCCCACTAAAATACTTTATACCCATAAAAATCAAATTCCTGGCTACGCCCCTGTTTCTGATCTATTTAATGCGCTAGCTGCGTTTGTTTATGAACACGAGCGTCTCAGTCTAAATGTTTTTACCTGAACCTCGAAAGCATGAACACCGATGAACACCTATGTGTTTGAAACGGACGATAAAATTAAATTAAATTAAATTAATAATAATAATAATAATAACATTAAGTTTAAGACAATTTACTGTGCTGTTGCCTGTTGGTGTTCAAAGTTGGCCTAATTAATGCAGCACGGAACCGGTCGACATTGTTGCTTCAGTCACAGTTGACTGAAGTCCAAAACTCGATGCCAGTGTTGTATTTATGTAGCAAAAGACGTGTTGGAATGTTAATTCGGTTTGCTTTGGATATCTGCATGTAGGCTACACTGTCAACCTACGCAATGCACAGCACAGCACATCCTACGTTGGCAGGGCCGGAGCTAGGCATTCCGGCGCCCCCCTGCAACTTCGAATTTGACGCCCTCGGCGACTTATTTTTCTCGCGGACACATAACAATTAGGCCTGACACGGATACTGTATAAGGGCCTACAGTTGCGAAGCCAAGGGGTGATTGGGGGTTAACCCACTTGGCTGCCGACAAAAATATTTTTAATGAGTTTCTATGCAATTTTTAATTTTTGACGTTTTTGGGGTCAGACCCCTTGGCTATAAATTTAACGGTTTAAGAGATGCGGACCTCTTTTTGCTTGTCAAGTAAAAATAGAGGAGATAACCTTTTTTGATTGTCAAGATTTTTCCAAGTTTTGTCACGGTCCAAACCAAAAACCAACCCCCCTTCAGGAAATCCTGGCTACGCCACTGGGGGCCTACGCTGAATATAGTATAAATATTTAAAACTAATAACTATGTACAAACAGAAACGGTTTCTTCAATTATTATTGCGCATCACTAATCTAGACTTTGGTCGCTGATATAGACATGGGCGCCACACATAGGGCAAGAGTGGCAATATGCAAACAAATATTTTTCAACTACAGTGTAATTATGTATTTTGGATTTAACCAATATGTTCAACCTAAATAAAGCATAACACTAATAACAACACCTGATTTTGTTATAGTTTGCCTGGCATTCTGGCAATCTTTTAAAATTGTCAAGTTTTAAGCCTACATTTAAAAACCTTGCCAAAACTCTAACCGTGACCATTGTGTTTTGCCCCTTGGAAAAATTTCTGTGGACACCCATGTCTATAGACACTTCAATTACTGTGCTTTGTCTTGACTCTCTTTAGGGTCTATAGTTTTAAAGCCCTGAGCCACCGACGGCAGGAAGCCTGAATGATGGCCAGAGGCTGGCCACACTATAGGCTATGTAGTATGCCAGCCGCATTGCTGCGCCCCCTAACTGTTGGCGCCCCCCTGCCTTGCGGAGCGGGCGGAGTGGGTCGCTCCGGCCCTGTACGTTGGAAAGGTCTCCTTAAATAAATTAGAATATTCATAGAAATGATGTGTCCATTTGAACGTCAAAGATCTACACGAAATGACGAAATTTCAATCAAAGTTAATTCCGCCGTCTATTTGCGTCTTGTAAAAATAAACAAAGGGACAGAACACAACCATACCGCATAACAGAGTAGAATATTTTATTCAGAAAATAAAGCAAAATAAACTGCGACAAATGGCCTGCAATAAAAGCTAGTGTCTTAAGCAGATCTCGGATGTATTAAATATGACAATTTGACAAAATTAGTATGATCGAAATGTTTGGATATTGCATAAAGAAAATCAACTAAACGAAGATGCAGCGTAGACTTATTCTAAAACTAAAGTTCGACCGTCAACGAAGTTTACTTGTAACATTTACAACACCACTGGATTTTATTAGTGTTCGACTGCTGTAAGTTGTGTACAGGAAACAGTGACGCAGACTAGGAGCTTTCAAACTGTAAATAATATAATATAATATAACAAAGTTTAAAGTGGTTCACGAGAACGCTCTGTGTAAGAACCACTATAGTATGAATAATAATAATAATAATAATAATAATAATAATAATAATAATAATTTTGTTTCAATTTGTGAATGCTCGACACTGTGCTTGAGAAAGTTTTAGATGTACGAGCCTACTTTATCATAGGCTATAGTAGATTCTGTGTTCTGTTGACGTATTTTCCTTTTATTTGAGTTTTTTCACCTTTATAGGTAGGCCCCCAACCTATTTTAAAACCTCTATCATCACTCACCCCATTAGCAATTTTACTGTAGGCCGTTGTGTTTTCTAGATTCTACTGTAGAATATTCATTTGTTCCATGCTAACATCGGCTGACACTATTCACCTCATGTTAATAATAATAATAATAATAATAATAATAATAATAATAATAATAATAATAATAATATTATTATTATTATTATTATTATTATTATTATTATATATTATTATAGACACAATAATAATAGGATTTTAGGCTCGACACAAAGCAAGCAGACTACGATTAATTTTCGGCTAAATTCGCTGTTGAGCTGGTTCCAGTCGTGACTCGGGCACTACCGGAACTAGCCAATGAACCAGAAACCGTGTCTTTTTCTTGTTTGTCCCGGACTTCGTCTTTTGGTAGTAGTAAGGTAAGGCGGACGGGTTGTTCGGGTGGAGGTCCTAGTACTGCTAGTGCTGGAAGGCGTTGTAAGAAAAGCTCTTGAAGATGTCTTTGTCTCCGGCTTACCTGCAATCATGTTTCCAAAAAACGACAACCTCGTGAAAGTGGCAGAGATAATGACACTGTCACATTGGTAATGTTGCTACGTAAACCAGCTTCGTCGCTGCTTGCCTAGTATACGCAAGACTCAGCGCCGGACCCTATGATCGTTCGAGTACGGAACTACCTTTACCTTTCAATGTTCTTGCTATTTGGTGGCGATTAATGATAACGACGACGACAATATTTTTTGATGACTTTGATATTGATCGCCATATTGCTTTACGGTTGCTATACTTGCCGTAGTGCCCTGCAGCTGATTATGATTATGATTATGACGAAAAGGACTGTGGTGGTGTCAGTCTATATTTTTACGCCCGTGTTCTATTTCAAGGACTTGTATCGTATTAAAAAGACAGCGTAGATAAGAAAGCTGTAGGGCCTAGAATTTGCTGTCAAGTAGTAATCGGTATTCGTTTATGTCCCTGTTTTGGCGACCTGATATCCAGGGACGTCATTTGGGGGAGGGCAGGAGGCCTTTGCCCTGATTTTTAGGGGGGAATTTTTCGCGAATTTTTGTGTTTTTAAATGCATTGTGCTCTCAATTGTTTTTATAATTTAATTACAATCACTGGTACGTACTGTGTAGTACTGTACGTAGCATGTACTATGGACAAACCCAATTTGTATACTGCAGAGGTATTTAAAAAAATACTGCCTGCTTTGCAGTCGAAAGTCTTGCCAGCCCTGGAAAACAATGAAATGACGGCCCTGCTGATATAATATATCTGACCATCTGACAATAACTAAGAAGGAAAATATCCTAAATTTACGATACCATGATGATGATAATGATGATGATGATGATTAGGTACGATGATGATGATGATGATGATGATTACGACGACGACTATGATGATGATGGTGATGATTACGATGATTATGATGATGATGATTGAGATTGTAATCGGACATTCGATCATTTCGTACCATAGATAGCCTGTATACGCTGAATGTCGTCGGGATGCAGGGCAAAATTGCTCCTGTAGATGTAAGCCGGATACATGACGGCAAATACGTTTCCAGAGTGCCCCAATCCAAGCACGTGACCGAGTTCATGTGTCGCTACCTGACGTAAATTTACACCTGCAACATATCAAGCACCATCGAATTCACGTGACATTCCATCCGCGAATTATTAAATCGACCGTGATCACGTGGGATAGATTATGCTTCAGGCTGTTAACCAAATGAAGAGTTCTATTTATTCGAATTCTTCTTCTGCTGTTTTATCCCCGTCCTGTATACTAATGATCTGTAGATTATTATGGAACAGACCCAATACCATCCCCGAGTCATTCTTGCATTGAGGACACGTATGTAGCTGTAGGAGACATCAGAGATGGACATGGGTCCATTTGTATAACCCAACCCATCTCATCAAATCTCTAACCAACCAATGCCGGCAATAGGGCTACTTGACAAAACCCAACCTAACCCCTGTAAATACATTACAATTTTTAAAGCCAAGATTTACTTTCTGACCCAACCTAAGCCACCATTAAAAACCCAACCCTTGGCCATCTCTTTGAGACCTGCATTTTAATAAACTTAGCATGATTTACAGTGGCTTAGAAGGCATTACTGCCTGGGTGAAAGCCACTAAGGGCACTAACGGGGCTTGAACTCGCTCCGTCAGCCTGACGCTCCAGCACGTAACCCACTCTGTCATCTTCCGGCCCCTAAAAAGTTACTTTAGCAGAGCGTGGTTTCGATCCACGGACCTCTGGGTTATGGGCCCAGCACGCTTCCACTGAGCCACTCTGCTCTAATAGCTCTAATAGTCACTGTAGAAATGGCACGATTATAACAGAACTGAGTGGTGCAGACCAAACCTTCGTGTCACAGGTTTGGTCTAAGACTGTAGAGATGTTCCCTAGACGACTGGTGCTTGAATGAAGAAAGAACAATGTTCTCACCTTTATGATTGTCTGTCCACTGTTCGTCTTCGTCGAAGTGTGCCCTTCCGTCGAAGGGAAAGGCGTGGCCCAGAACTCCTCCCAGTCCATCAAAGGAAACCCATCTCCGTGGTTGAGACGAGCGAAGAGCAACCTGAATGTTGCCGACGAATTGGATTTCGATTCGGTGAACGAAAGAGGAGTTACGTCGCTCCAATCCTTTATCAGGAAGATATTGCGCGTTCATTCGAAATTACCAACAAGAAGTTCGTTTTAATGTACGAAAGCAGTGAACCTAGTTTATCGTTAAGATAGACCTGGGCATTCACTTTCTTAATTGATTTCTGTCATCGGAAATTTAGAAAAATATTATATTATCAGGAAGATATTGCGCGTTCATTCGAAATTACCAACAAGAAGTTCGTTTTAATGTACGAAAGCAGTGAACCTAGTTTATCGTTAAGATAGACCTGGGCATTCACTTTCTTAATTGATTTCTGTCATCGGAAATTTAGAAAATATTATATTATCAGGAAGATATTGTCATCTTGTTCGTTTTTAATGTAAAGCAGTGAAAATCTTAAGATAGACCTGGGCATTCACTTTCTTAATAATTTAAAATTATTGATGATAGGAAAGGCATTCTACTATTAATTATCAAAATCAGACTCTGCAATTTTGATACTAGGTTTTTAGAGTAGCTTCTTCTTCTTTTTCTTCTTCTTCTTCTTCTTCTTCTTCTTCTTCTTCTTCTTCCTGGAAGCAATTACCACACTAACAATCTCAACACAGCCTTGAAAAATTGAATATTGTTATAAACCGCTGGATTGAGCATTCAAAACTCTAAATATACTTCAATTTTATGTTTCTGATTTTGTTCATATAAAACAGCTTATTTGCCTTCAAGCATAACAACCTTTTAGAATTTTAATGATTTTCATCGGCATAACGAGACATGCCGGGCAAGAGCTGCTAGTAATGGGCAAGTGTATTGTTTTATAAATAATGCTGTCCTTTAATCGCGATTAACGCGCAATTAACGCGTTAATCTGTTAATCGCGATTAAAAAATTAATCGCGTCATAATTAATCGTCTCATATTTCTCTAAAGAAACTTTAAAAACTGAGCTTCAAAGTGATAACGTCAGGAGTTTTTGTTTAGAGTTGACTGAAATGGATGATTCATGTGCTATATTATAATGTTATGCGTGGTCACTAGTTGAAATTATTCTGAAAGTCTGTTCCGCAACTGGTGCATTGTTTATTTCAATAATTAATTACTACTTCGGGACCAGAATAACGTTGCTAAAGAAAATGCGATTAATCGCGATTAATAATTTTTATCGCACAATTAATCGCAATTAAATAATTAATCGTTGACAGCACTAATTATAATCGGTGAAGGCTATCATCCGGCGAATTGTTCTTATATACCAACTGCGTCAGTCTAAAGAGGTGCTGACCTTGAACGAGCGCTGGATTTCGCCTCTTGTCACGCTAATCGGAAGGTCTGAAGTGTAACTTTGGAGCAAATAAGTAAACGCCGTTTGTACCAATTTCTCTCCTAAAATAAATTTCATCGGGTAGGAACTAGGAAATAGCCAAGATTCCCCGTCACTTGTGTTACAAGTAAACAGCTAAATATACTAAATCACTCTAATATACATAAATATCAAACAGCAGTATTTATATTTAAATATGTTAATAAGCTATTGCCAAGTTTCACAAATCTGACTACTTTTCAATAATAAATAAATTATATGCCTGTAATATAAGAAGTAAAAGGTACAATCTGGAGAAGTTGAAGGACCCAGTGGAACAGCAGACATACGAAGAAGAGGTAACAAGACGGCTACTGACGGAGAACTCGAACATCCAGGCTCACCAAAAGATAAGACTTGCTGTATGCGGAGCAGCAGACAATCTGCTGACAAAAAATAGAACAACTAAAAAACCATGGATTGGATCAGATACTATGAAACTTGTTGAGGAAAGAGGCAACGCAAAAAGACTCAAACACCAGTCACCTGAGAAGGAGGAACTATACCGTGACCTATGCAGGCAAGTCAAGAAAAGTGCTAGGCGCGATAAAAGAAGATGGCTGGAAGAGTCCTGTGAGGAGGTGCAGAGGCACATGCACAACTCACATCTCAAAATTGATAGAAAAATATTCAACGAAGACGGAACTCCGTTAAGACCGACGAAGAAATTGACAAGCGATGGACAGACTACGCCCAACACTTTATGGATACAAGGGAACAGGTGACCACGAATCACTGAAGAATCTCAAGGCAAGAACAGGATATCCGGATGGTGACTGTGATGATACAATCCTCCGCTCGACTTTGGCAGGTTGAAGAATGGGAAAAGTCCTGGAGTGGATGGATGTTGCAAGCATGTTGAAAGCAGGTGAAAGACCTTTAGAGAGCTTCATCAAGCATGCCGCAACGTGTGGGAGACTGAAGAGTGGCCAGAAGAATGGGCTCAATCAGTACTAATGATACCGAACCCCAAGGAGTGCTCAAACTATAGGTCAATTGCCATGATATCACACCCAAGCAAAGTATTGCTGTCGATCCTTTTGCAACGACTAAGAGCAAAGGTAGAATGCCACCTATCTGAAGAGCAGGCAGGATTCAGAAGTGGCAGGAGCACCACCCATCAAATCCTGACACTAAGACTGCTGATCGAACAAGCCAGGGAATATGGAAAATGCATCTATAATTGCTTCGTGGATTATACCAAAGCATTTGACTCGGTCTTGAGGGGCTATGGGCGACGCTGGAACTAACGGTAAGCTGCTGAGGATCATCCAAAGCCTGTATAAATCGGCGATTTGCAGTCAGGGTCAACGGAAAAATCGGAAACTGGTTCAGGCCGACAGTGGGCTCGACAGGGTGACCCAAATCACCACTGCTATTCTTACTCATGCTAGAGCGAGCAATGGAGAGACTAGAAGAGGAAGAGGAGGGAGGAATAAACATCCAGGGAAGACACTGAAAGATTTGCGATTTGCTGACGACGTCGATCTCATGTCCTTCACGCAAAGTGGACTACAAAAGATGTTGAATACATTAAACGAAGAGAGCAAAAGGTTAGGTCTCGAAATCAACGTCAAAAAGACAAAAGTCATGGTGGCAGGTAGAGTGGAGGGAGCCGGTGGTAATCACTTAGACAGCACCCAGTTGGAAACAGTCGAGCAGTTTGTATATCTGGGAAGCTTGGTGCGTGCAGATGGGAAGTCAGGAGATTATTGGTCAAGCTCAGCATTGGGTCGCCTTGGCAAACTATGGAGCTCTGGAAAGATCTCCCTCAAGACAAAGCTCCAACTTTTACGAGTCTGTGTCTTCTCTGTGCTCCTTTATGGATTTGAAAAAGGATGACTGCAGGCGACTCCTGGCTTTTGAAATAAGATGCTACCGACGGCTTCTTAAGATATGGTTAAGATTTGGGAAATGAAAATCACGAATAAAGTAAGGAGAAGAATCTGATGTGATAAACACAATCAAAGAAAGGAAGCTCAGATGTTTGGTCAATCAATGGAGGAGAAGAGAATTATGAACGTTGCAATGGAGGAACAATGGAGGAACCGCCCCCTCCTGGAAGGCCCAAGACGATGGTTCGACGACATCAGAGAGTGGACGGGATTAAATCTTGGAGGCAATACATGCGGCACAAGACCGCAAAAATTGGAAAAGAATCGTTCAGCATGCTACTGGTCTCGACGGTTCCTGAGGGGACTATGAGCTGATGATGATGATGATGAATATAAGAAGTGAAAACAAATTTGCTATCCCTCGTGCTCATACAAATATGAGATTATTTACCATTAAACATTTTGGACATCGTACTTGGAATGGTCTCCCGAATGTATAACCAATACATAAAATTTATATTATATATATGCTTAAAATCAGCTTTAAAATGATAGCCTACTTTTAATGGATACTAAAATAATTATAATCTATTAATTGAATGATTAATTTGTAAGATTAACCTGTTGACTTGATGATGTCAAATTGTTTATAAGTAAAAATGTAAGTAAGTAAAATTTCGTTAATTTCTACAGCGCTTTCAAAAGCAGAACCGAAGTAGGCCCGTATTACTAGGCATGTATACTGCACATTCTAAGCGCGTAGGAATAAGGAGCTACTTCGGTGCATCTTTTGAAAGCGCTTTAGAAATTAACGAGATTTTACTTACTTACTTCTATCATTTTCTCATTTTCTATTGATATTGACATACTTTACTTATATAGATACCTGTATGCCGGAACTGTGTTCTCTTTTGGTATCTACTTTCCAACGTTATAACGTTATAACGACTACAACGATCATAGCGACTTATATCATTGGAATAAGAACTTAGAACTTAGCATGATTTAAAGTGGCTTAGAAGGCATTTGCCTGTGTGAAAGCCACTAGGCCCGACTAGGGGCACTAACGGGGCTTGAACCCGCTCCGTCAGCCTGACGCTCCAGCACGTAACCCACTCAGCCATCTTCCGCCCCCTACAGTGTAATTCTCTTTGCTCTATTTTTCTGTGCTCTAATGAATGTTTAATGTGAGAAATTGATGTGCTTGCGTATGCAACTGGTATGATGTTCTGTTGAAAAATAAACCATGATATATTGTAAATTAAAACACGCAAAAACATAAAACAGGCTTTGAGTGGTGGAAAAGAAGACCTAGCGCTGAACAGACACATCGAGCAGATATACCTCTTGTTCAGGAACCGTTGTCCGTTAATGTAGGATCTATGGTATATCTTATCATTGTCGGAATATCTAAATATGCTGCACTTTTATCTAATGCATCTTACCTGGTAGACTGGCTCTCTTGCGTCGATTAATCGAAGTGTCGTTATCGGGAACACCGCAACGGGGTGTTCCCATCAGTTCCAATGTTTCATTGTCTGCCTGGCCTAGCAGCAAAATGTCAAAAATAGCGATCAATTTATCTGAGAAACAATTCTAAATTTCAACTTTGCATTGGGCTTAGGCCATGCAGACTAATTGCATATATAATAATATATACAGGCATATACACTTATATTATTATTATTATTATTATTATTATTATTATTATTATTATTATTATTATTATTATTATTATTATTAAGAGCATTTCTAGAGCGCAAATAATAGCAAGCAAATGTGCTAATGTCGGTTGCGAACCGGATCAAACAACAATGTCTTCAGCTGTTTTCTAAAAAAGAACAGTTTCATGCTGGAATTCAAGGAACACAATGTTGCTGGCAGACTGTTCCAAACAACTGGGCCGGCAACGGTCAGGTTGCGGTCACCGTAGCCTGTCCGAGTTCGAGGCACTGCGAGTGTGCTGGTCAGTCAGGGCGGAGCGCAGATGCGACCGACAAGGTAACTTAGCCGTCGAGCAGAACATGTCAGTTAGGTATGGCGGAGTAAGACTGTGTTGAGCCTTGAACAGGATAGTCTCGAGTTTAAAAGTCATGCGTTGACTGACCGGGTCCGGGAGCCAGTGGAGCTCCCGTAGGACTGGCGTAATATGGTCAAACTTGCCTCTCTGGGACACCAAGAGTGCAGCTGCATTCTGAACGAGTTGAAGTCTCTGTAGCAGATGGTCGCTGATGCCGTAAAGGGTGCTGTTGCAGTAGTCGAATCTGCTGCTGATGAATGCTTGAGCCAGCATCCTAGTTGCGTCAGGGGTCAGCGAGTTCCTAACTGTCCGCAGCCCGAAATATATATCGTAAGGCGTCATCGTTAAAATAGAACTCGATTTGCAACAGAAGTTCGAATGAGAAAAAATTGCAGCAATGTGTGATAATATGATCGAGTTACTTGCCAGTGACACTAAGTCCATAGAACCGTTGAAACCCTCTTAAAGAGTTTCCCAAATCGTCATCGGTTTCAACGCTGCTGTTCCGTACTCTTGTTGTTCGCCAATGTCAGAATTTTCTTAGATAGTTCTGAAATTTAAAAAAATAGTTTAAAATACGCTTAAGATGTAGACTTGAGCGCCTAAGAATAGCCATCTTCTGCGGTATTACTTCGAAAGCGCGATCTAAATAAATACACGAGACTTTGCTTGCTTGCTTACTTACTTAGACTTCTATAGCAAGGAGGTGACATATAATGTAGTTTAGACTTCTGTAGCAAGGAGGTGACATACTGTACAATGTAGTGACATATAATGTAGTGCGTGAAAAGATTAAAAGAAGTTTGATACAAAGAAAACTTGTTTAGTTAAAGCAAGCACTAACAACTGTTTAGAGGCACACTCTAAAATCCAGTTAAACTCTACTAGTATCGCGTGCGCGTGTTGTGTTTGTTTATAGACGCCTATGCTTGCACCTGTATGTGTGGGCTCATCCCTTCTCAACTGGGCTTGCACCGAATATGGAGGAGTTTCTACTAGTATAGCATTCAGAGGTTTGTTTCAATCTTTTAATAATTAATTTCAGAAATGTTCATGATAACAAAAGATAACTGCAGTCTGCAGTGGACCTATAATATAATTATACAATAATGTTGACAATAACTTAAAAGATACTCGAACATTGTGGGAGCTCAATCGCAATAATAATAATAATAATAATAATAATAATAATAATAATAATAATAATAATAATAATAAAATTATAGAAAGATTTATTTGAAGCCTCTTACCTTCACGTCGTCCTTCGTTCCCGACATTCTTCCTCGTCGTTGAACGGGCGTACTCTGACCAATTGGAGCGGCCGAGAGGACAGTCACCCCCAGCATCACGAAACAGAAAACTAAAACGACCGCGTTCATTGCTTCTTCTTCTTCCTAATCTCCGACCAATATCTCGAATAAACCGATGCCAGTTTTATAACGACCATGCCAAGTAGAGGGGCTTGGCTCATTATTGGCCTAAACAAGTCATCGCGGCGCCAGACAGCTGACATTTTCGCTCATTCACAATGGAGATGGAATCGTGACCAATGTTGCCTGTAAGGTTGGCGCGTGGGCGAGCGCCCCAAAACGGCGAGACATGTGCCCAAAAAATTTGCAGGAGCTTTTATTTTTAACTAAAAATTAATAAATATTTAAATATTCAATATTTGACTGAAGTCACGACAATGCTGCGCTATGTAAATATTTACTCTCAGCGACTAAATTTAAGTGACGACTTCCGGTCAGGAACGTGGTTTATTATGGTCGCGGACTTAATTACATTAGCACACTTGTTTTGTTCGTTTGCACGAAAATATGCCCAATAGTTAGTCAACTGGAAATTGTTGCTCGTGATAAATTTCATGTGCACACGGACCCTCAAGAATTAGAGGGAACATTGATCGTGATAACGATATGTTTTGTGCAAACTTCTTCGTCTTATAACGTTAGACCTATTCGCTTTTTATTAGAAGGATAGTCTTGAATATCAACTGTAACCCTCAGCGATGTTGACCGAAGAGCCTATTCTTTGTGAATATAGGGTAGGAGGCACTTTGCCCATTCTATGACAATATGCACTTTTAAAACAATAATTTAGAAAGAAATTTTAAAACTAAATTAAATAACTTGAAGACTCGAGTCGTGACTAGAACTGTTTCTTACTCGTACCTTAGTCACTTTAGATGGCGGTGGGAGCCGAGTGGGGGTACTTAATCAAAGTTACGTAGCACGCGCTACTTGACAACGACAACCTTAACAGAAATCCCTGTCTATTTGGTGTGAATGGGCCTAATGTTCTCTAGTGTATATACATTTTGTTGTTTGTTAAATGTCTGGATTTACTTCACTTCCGTTTGTTTGGATCCTGCCAGCAAGAGAATGCGCTCCACTGGGGGAGCCAGGAGACAATCAAACCCCAATCAAACGCCTGGCCCTCATCAGTACCGGCCAACCAGTTGGGACCCTATACTTAATGCTACATACATTAAACAACAAATGGTTGGCCCCCATGATTAGAAGTTGCCACCCGAACGGCCCCCCGCTTGTCAAATCCTAGAGCCGCCACTGAGGTACGCTAGATTTCCGATGTCCTTAACGTCTAACGTTTGTTTCGATTTTTTTTATTTTCGCTGCTTGTCTAGGCTTGTGTTTTCTTGTATTTCAGTCTTCTATCACAGTGTTTCCCAACCATTGGTCAAACAGACCAAAAGTGGGTAAGATTATACAAATTAATGGGTCACAAGATGGCGCAAAACCTAGATTCAAAAGTGACCAATTTTCTAA